>MU826826.1:6621336-6902915 GCA_029204205.1 Desmophyllum pertusum | reverse complement strand
CTCCTTCAGCATCGGCATGTGCAGCAGGGATGCAACAATCGATGACTTCCCGGCTCCAGTGCGGCCAGCTATGCCAACTTTTGCATTGCCGTCGATGCTTAAATTTACGTTTTTCAGGAATTTGGGGCCATCATTTTGATACCTTAAAGACACGTTGACAAATCTAATGTCAGCGTTTGTCTGGCCACCCTTTTGGTGGTCGTGTTTCGTTGTCATATTCTGGTTCAGTGTCGAGCTTGGTGTACGCCAGAACCTCCGAGTTTCTACAGACGTCATCAGGTTTTCAAGTCAGATAGCTGTCGCACGGAGAACTGAGGAAGGTCTACTGTATCCATAACATAAACCAGGCTAAGGCCAACCAGAGCTGGTAAACAAGGAACAAACAAACAAACAAACAAACAAACAAGCAAAACAATCAGCCTAACATTTTAAGTAGTACACACTGTGAAATCAGTCACGGCTACTTTGTGGTAAGGTGCGATGGCCACACAGAGCCCCCAGTGGTGTACATGCAGAGGGCCAGACGCAGCAGAGAGACTGCTAGATGCACTGCAGGAGTACAAAGCAAAGATCAAGGCCATACTAGCTAATCCAAGGTCAATGCGAATGACCACAATAACTGTCATGCGTGTGAGAAGCCCTTGGAAGGAGACTCATCCGGGATTATGGGAGAGAGTTTTTGGGGTCGAAAACGGACGGGCTGTAGAAGCTGATGACGCCGATCACGTTCTCTCTGAATGCCTTGTTACGCTCGTGTTTTGCCTGAGTCAGCAGCCAGACTGATAAGCCCTTGTGGCGGCCGGAGAAAGCCAGCTCAATCAGTGCGTTGCTCCACTTTTTCACGTCTTCTCAGACCGCGCAGTCGTCAACGTACGATGAACAGCAGTTCACCACAGCCCTCGAACACGAGGGGGTACAGCCGAAGGAGGTTGTCGATGCTGTTCCCGCCACTTGCCTCGGGAGCGAAGTCCAGAAAGTTGGGGTCTTTGTGGCAGAAGCCGCGGTAAGCCTGGTTCCAGGGCAGGGTGGGACAAATGAGCAATATGACGTTGAAGTGGCCGAGGAGAGGGCCTGGGATCGATAGCTTCCACAACGAAGCGGTTCTTTTTCGAAGCGGTAGCGCCTACAAAGAGTAGGTGTCCGGGTATAAGGTCCGCGAGCGTGTCCATCAGTGATATGCTTGTTCGGTGGAAACTTCAAATGCGGCGTCTGCGGGGATATATGTAAACGTGGCAGCTTTTTCGAAGCTTTATAGACTGCGAGCAGTCTCTTTCTTTTCCTAATGTTTTTAGGGCACGCGCGCGATCGAGCGGCGAGCGGCGAAGCCGCGAGCCGCGAGAATCGCGGGCGCGGTGAGAAGGAAAAATAAATCCCTCCCTCTCCCCAATCTCTCCTCGTTTTTTCACCTAATTTGCATAATTATAAACATTTCCGCTCGCGCCAAAGATATGAGGAGAAATGACCGACTGCTCGCAGTCTAGAAGCTTTAAGACTTCTGAGAACTAATTTTTCAAAAACAACATTTGAAGAAAACATTAAGCAATTCAAACGAAGATTGCGAGCTAACCTTTCAGAAGTTAAATATCGCGAAAGAATGTCGGCTTTACAAAATATACGGCTCTGCAAAATAAAAAAAATAGGCCCGCGACGACGTGCTCATGGCTACTGCATGTTTTACTCAGAGAATGAGCATACACGGTAGCCCATGAGCCGAGTAAACGGAATGGGTTAGGGACTCTCGCGATTTCAATCAGTAAGGTGGATTCTCGGAAATGCCGTGAAAAATATTAACAAGTCCGATATTAAAACATAAGATGCAGTCTCGCAATGGAATGATCACGATGGGAAATTGGAATACGGATGAACGGAAGATGGACTTGTTTACAACTGTATTTGGGCTAGACGCTTTGCTGTTTTAAAAGGATTACAGTAAACACCCGCGGCTTATAAGAACCTAGTGGATTAAGAACCTACAGGCTGAAATTTGGAATTAGACTCCCATTATATACGAACCCATTCAGGCTGAAATTTGAAATAGGTTTTCTTATATTGTAAGATCAGACCAATTAAGTTAGTTCAAAAACAGGCATTGTATGAGTAAAATGTACTTTACTACAACTACAATACTTATCTAATCTGTTGAGTTCATCAGGTACAATACACTTACTGTAAATAATGGGCTTAAAGTACTGTTCTGAACAGTAGCAAACAGTTTAAACCCCTGAATTACTAAGAATCCTAATTAAGAACCTAAACAGCCTGATTTCCCACTAAACACCCGATATATAAGAAACCTATTCAGGCTGACTTGTAAAGTGTGTTTACTTCATGGAAATCGATAAAACTTTGGAAAATTGAGTAGTTTACTTAATGTTTAGTTATTAGTTTCTTGTGATGAGAGAAATGACAGCCCAATCCACTGTATTATACATATGGGTGACGGTGACGGGGGGTACTCAAAAAAGTTTTATACGGGGAGGTTCCGCCCAGAGGTCCAACCCCTTACCCTTTCATATACCATTTTTCACAGAAAAGGTACCCCTTTCATATACCTTCCATAGAAAATGGTACCCCTTTCATATACCTTACATAGAAATTATGAAAATGGTACCACTTTCACATACCTACAGTAGAAAACACTGCATCCCTTTTCTATACCCTTGTAATGAACTTAATGAACAATATATATCACCAGAAATCATCAAGCATTACCAGATGTTAACCAAACAATATAATTTACTCGTGAAATCCCTACCTTTTCATATACTTCAAGTCGTGAAATCCGTATCCTTTCATATACTTCAACTCGTGAAATCCCTACCCTTTCACATACCTCGAGCCCTACAAAAGGACCCCTTTCGGGCGGAGCCTCCCCGTATAGTCCACTATAGGGGGAACCACTCACCCCCCCCCCCCCCCCCCCCCCCGGCTAGACTGCGAGCAGTCCCTCTTTCTTTCTGATATCGAGCGCGAAGCGCGAGTGAGCGGAAATCGAGCGCGAAGTGCGAGCGAGCGAGATGGACCGAGCGGAAGTGAGTCACGAAGTGAGCAGTTCGAAAGAGAAGAGGGACTGCCGGCTTTTCTGCATCCGACGCGTGCTTGAATTTCCCGGTGTACAGACAACGGAAAATTCCGATTGGGTTAATTAGACAATGGACGCTGTCAGATTAGTTGTGATTAGTATTTACTTCTTGACAACCTCTTGACGACTTGTTGACACTACAGCGGCTTAGATTTCATAGCGCGAGACATCAATAGCGGCAACTTTGTGGCGAGAATGCAGAATGTTTTCAATGTTTATCTCTTCATTTGAACGAAGTAGTTTAAAAGAAGAACAGAAGCAAGCAATCGATGCTTTGCTGATGGAAAGGATGTAATGGCCGTTCTTCCCACGGCCTTCTGGAAGAGGATGATTTTATCAGAGTTTTGTTAACGTGAAGATTCGAGCGATTCCGCATTAGAGTCGGATCACAGGTCTACTCCGCATCTGATCATTGTTCGCCAGAAAGAGCATCATCCAACGATTTTGGCTTGAGGTTACTTACGAGGATAAAGACTGTCTTTGGACTTTCAGACATTGGCGACAACAAATGCTGATGGTTCACTTCATGAATACAGCTTTTTCCACATAGCGCTGAGTTTCGTTGATTGATTCCGGTATTTATACATTAGGAAAATTTTAAAAAAATCTAAAATAGTACTATATAAAAAAAATAAGGCGAAAAACTTTAAGCAGTAAAATTAATAAAATAAAAATATATTTCATATACTTATAAGATCGTACTCAACACACACGCTTGCGGGCTACAACGATCTGAGAAAATAGAGAGGCTGTGAACAGACTAAACTCAACACAAAACAAGCAGTCTTGTTAGGCAATGTTATTTTTTCGTGCAATTTACCTCGCAAAAACTCACGAGTCCGCGTGTGTAACAAGAATCCTTTCTTCCCACCCGGGGGCTGGTTTATTTTTGGCCGTACGTGACCTAAAGGGCAGAGTTTGTTATTAAAAAAGTTAATTTTCAATTGCTTACGGCTTGGTGGGCGGAGTTATCTGGCACGCGTCGAAAAGAGGAAAGCCGGCAGTCCCTCTTTCTTTCGATCTTTCGTGACTCACTTCCGCTCGGCCCATCTCCGTCTACGGCTTGGGAAGCAACAAGCTGGCTGAGTTTGTCTTGACTATCTGCAGTAGACACCAGTTTGACTAGAGGGACAGAACAAATGAGCTCGATTAAGACCAATGCTGTACTCAGTATTGGAAAGCTTTCACAAAAACTGATAAGAATTGTTCTCGTTAAGAGTGTTCTTCGCTTCAAATGCGAGGCGGTGGCAAAAAGAAATAAGCTTATCGCTGAGTTCGCTGAACACTGTGTACATAAGCTTATTATTAAAATATTACAAAATGAGCTCGGTAAGACCAATTCGATACTCAGTATTCCTGAAGCTTTCACACAAAATTACAAATAATTGATCTCTTACCTCTGAAAAGGTTCTTGGCTTGTTCTTCACTTCATATGTGAGGCGGTGGAGTATCGCTGAGTTCACTTCGCTGTACACTGTTTACACAATAGTTGCGTATTACGAAATGAGCTTGACATAACAGATGCCAAGGATTAGAATCGCTACATCGATCGAATTTTTCGCTGTACTCAGTCTGTACTCTAAACTTTGCGTATAACGTATCTCGTTTCCCAAGCCTCTTCCTTTTGTGCGATTACGCACACGCATGAAAGCGAGACAGATTACAGAGAAAATAGAGATTTCTCATTGATATATAAATCCCGCGCATGCGTACAAATATTAGGAAGCTGCTACGCTTCGCTGCGCAGCAATAATTCTGCTGTTGTGGCATGTTCCGTCTCATCTTTCCTCAACACATGCTCACAGTAAATGAGTCTGTTGTTTTCAACCTACGTTCGACACTACAAGTGACTCCACCATGTGGTGATTCTGTTTGAATCACTCATAAGTACAACGTTGCATCAACAGTCTTTCAACTGAACTGAAGCTGTGAACGATCAACCTCAATTCAATGCGGGCTGGAAAAGGTAATAACATTTCACAGAAATGGTAACTAAAACTACTACGTAGATCGAACTTTATGTGTAGACAACTACAACAATACCAGGGTGTCTGAGGATATTTTTTTCCTTGACGAAGATAAAGGACAGCCTTTGCCGTCGTGACTCACCGCTCAGTTTGCGCAGAGGAAAAAAACCTTTTCACCTAGGATACTGTATCCCCGGACAGGGTATGGTCTTGGCCTCTCTGCCCTGAACAGGGTATATAATTTCATGCGAGTCTGTCCTAAACAGGGTCTGAAACCTGTCCTAAACAGGGTATAGTTTTCACGATTGTCGTCGTAAATTGGCAACCTAAACAGGGTCCTAAAATAGAGGATGTTGTCCTACACAGGGTAGGTATCTTAGGGGTTTTTGTTTTTTTTGTCCTAAACATGAACAGGGTCAAGTTTTCAAACCCTCAGCGCACCCATATACCCAAACATGGGTCAAGTACCCCCCGGGACTATATCAACTGTAAAATGCTTCAAGTCTATCGTCTCCAAGTCCTCCAAACAGACATTTCAGCCTGCGTAGCTGGCAGTTTCGGCGGCCACGCGCGTACTTTGCCCTCGTTTTCGTTCGTGGCTTCGGCACGCGCGTAATTTGCCATCGCGCGCCAACGATGCTGGTCGCTTCTTCTGGCGGCTTCGCTCTTGTGGGGGGGGGGGGGGGGGGTACTCCCTTATATACGCTATATAGGTACGGACCACTGGACAGGGTATGGGTTTTTAAGCAGTTTGGTCTGGAACAGGATATAACAAACGACATTTTTTGGTCTGGAACAGGGTATCAGTTTCCCAGAAGTTTGCACAAAAGATCGTTAATTGATACTCTGGATTATGTTAGTCAGACGAATCGAAACGCGTAGGAAAGCAGCTTTACTAGTTTAGCCCTTGGGTACAGGGTAAGGGGTTTTATAGCCCAGCGGCACACCCGACGTGACTGCTCATATCCTAGCTAACTGAACTGGGTAATTACATCACACTGCACGATTCACGTTTTAACGTAAACAATTTATTAGGTCACTTTTAGCAAACACTCTGCCTCTCGTAAACTAGCTCGCCGACTTCTCAGTTGCGGACAACAAACTCTGTTCAGTTTTATTTACCTTCATGTCATTTTGATTAGTATATCTAACAAGACTTGAAACACAAGCTAATTTGAATACAATCACCCACTGTTTTCTTATAACAACGGAAACTGTGCTCAGATGATCTTATCTTTCGTCTCTTGTACATACCAAGATTTAATTGGTCTCGATATTTCTCACAAACCAAGCAGATAAGTTCGTCTATAAATTTTAGAAGATATTTTCATATTAAAATCATTCCTCGTTTTGAAAAAACTTTAACACACTTAACAATAGTAGATCTAAAATCATTTTGTCACGATGTCCAACGTCAGACTGCCGAAAGCGCGGTGAATTAATTTTTCTGCAATCCAGCACGCGGCTTTGATCTTTGTCACAACAGCATTCGCAGCATTCATGCTGACAATAAAAAAATTCTCAAATCACTCATCACTCATACTCTTCTGATTGTCGTCATACAGTTTGAAGTGCCCCTACGATCAAATTGTTGATATTTATTTTTTACATTTTTCGTGTACAATATGACTTTCTTATATATCTTGCCAAATTTCAATCCATTACGAACATTAGAAGTCATTTTTTTGGACTTTTATTTCCGAGAATTTGCGGCCGCCATTACTTGATGACGCAAAACTATGAGTTTTACGTCATAAAAACGCGCAAGAACATTTTGCACTTCGTGACAGGAGTATCGCCCTTCTGTGTCTAATCATAAAATCTTTGAAACTTGGAAGCATGGCCTTCAGAAAGACACAGCGTGACGTTGTGTGACGCGTGACATGAGGATTGCGTTAAAGTCGCGGACAAAAAATGACAAAACCCTGGTCGGGGGACGCTCGGTTGGCAGTTTCTTGCCTAGACCCCAGCTAGGACTTTTTGCCTCACCGGAGTGAGGACTTAACCGCTGACATGGCGGTAGTCATACCAGCCATTTTACCACTGGCTCAGTAGTTGAGTTCCCCGAGGGGTTCTCTGAGCGTCCCCCTGTTATTAACTGTGGGCCCCGGCCGGGTCACTCACCCAGGCTTTCCCTAGTTAACAGGTAATTGCCTATGCCGGTAATGAGAGACATGCATGTGCCTTTTAGGGTTCATGGGGGGCCAGTCCCAACCTCCAAGAGCACTACCAATTACTCACTAAACTGTAAGTACCTTCATTCACCTATATATTTTGTTCAAGTTCGGCCTTCCCAACGCTGTGGTGTTGCCTACTCTGTCCCACGCGTCCACAGCAACATGTACGCATGCGTTTTGCGGCCGGCAGCTGAGCAATACCGCTGTGTTTGAAAATTAGAGATTGCTGCTTCAGAATAAATTAAGTAGTCGGCGAAATGATTATATTCTTTCATACAATTTTCTATGCTTTAACCGAGCTTTGTACGCCGATTTGGCAAAGAGAGGTAAGGGCCTCCACATATATCGATAACTAGCTTCACACACTGGCTTTTTTGTTATCGACAACTTTTATGATCGACAACTAAATAGTTACCGACAACTATTGGCCTAGTGTGTGGAGGCCCTAAGAAACATTACAGCTGAAGCCATACAGCAATGGAGGAAACAACAGAAAGCGCGCTTGTAAATAAATGTCCACAATATAATCTTATGGCAAAACAAACGATCGATCGATCTTTGGTTTTTACCGCGGTTTCAGCTGTTGCAATCTCGCTGGTGTTGGCCATGGACTTGCTAGCCATGGCTATGGGCTCGCTGATGGCTCTGGCTGTATTTTACGGCTAAAACTTGTGAATAATGGTGGCTTTTGATGTAGAAAACACTTTCTGACCGAGTGGAATCTGGGCGGACGGAAAAATGAAAACTGAAGATCGCGGAACTACGGGACTGCGGACTAGTGTACACGAGAAAAGTGAACTCATGCAACACAGGGGTGGGTCTAGTGTGCCCCTCCTCCTGGGGCGGCCTGGCGCGGTCCGCGTCGCCAGCTTTCACCTGAGCTATGACATGGACGAAATCCCATCGCTCCTTCCCCTCTTCCTCAGGCACGCAGGACGCAGCCGGCTCTCGCCCCGGGTTCCCGCACCGCACCACCTACAGGCGGCGGATTTTTGACACCGTGTAGCCTAAACTATGTCGCAGTGTAGCTTACACTATTCGTTTATGCAGCTCATGCAGCGTCTGCCGATGATTAACCACTGACAGTTGTTGTGTTCCTGAGGCCTGCTTTTCATACTGCAAAGACTCCCGTCAGTCACAACTCTAACTGGCCGCACGGGCACTAGGGGTGGAGGGCCCGTCCCCGGGGATCTTCATTTTGTGTGTGTTTTGTGTGCGAGAACCGCAGACGACGGGGCATTAGGGGGCACGGCGGCGGCGCGCGGCCCCCAGCCTATGTATGCAACAAAACCAGTGGGGTGGATGGGGGGCTGGGGCAATACCTCGGGCGCTTTACGGCTTCTTTTATTTCTCACGGAAAGGGGGGTGGAGCGTTTTTTCCGAAGTGGTTTTATATGACTGGGTTATTTTTCCATTTTCATATTACTTCATATTTGACAAAATTATGTGTGTTTTGGTGAACTTTTATCAATGAGGACACTTTGTGATGCCTATCACGAGGAGCGTGCATCTCATTTGCGGTCAATCATGTACACATACTTTCCGCAGCCCCGACAGGGCTTTGGTAACGGTACTGGTAATGGCAAACAGGTATAAAAACTGCTAAAAGACTGTGTTTTGGTCTTTTATACAGGTTTCCTGCAGAGTTTCCTGGGTTTCACGTTCGAATCTTTTTTTTGTGTGAAATTCTATACCATGTTTAAATAAAAGAACATGTTAAGGTTACCGTATACCTTCAAAGGACAGAATTGGTCCAAAAACACGTTTCCACTTAGATATGTAGTTTACATGATGACCTTTCATATAAAGAAAATTCTTATTAACGGAGAAATACAGTGCGAGAGGCTTAACCGGAAGTGAGGTGTGAGTG
This sequence comes from Desmophyllum pertusum, assembly GCA_029204205.1. NCBI lineage: Eukaryota > Metazoa > Cnidaria > Anthozoa > Scleractinia > Caryophylliidae > Desmophyllum > Desmophyllum pertusum. The sequence goes on along the minus strand of MU826826.1, from coordinate 6,893,819 downwards.
GAATGTGAATACTTCTCCCGCTGTTTTCTCGAAATCTATTTCGGGCCGATAGAGGCGTCTTTAAAGAGTTACAACTCAAAGGGAATTTGAGCGATTGACCTCAAATTTGGACAGTATCTAGATTAACATATAAACAACACAAACTTATCGGGGAATTGTTTATTTCGGAAAACTTTTCGTTGGGAGCCGTTTCCGCGCGATCACTACATATTTGTTTCGCCTATTTAGAAAATGCTCTCTATCTTTTCACTGCAATTGAATATGGGGAATCCCCGACACGTTTTTTAGCGCTTTGGGTCCGGAAACCCGAGAACAAATCAAATTAGCGAAATATATAATTCGCGCAGAGTTGTAGCTTTCAAAAGCTGATTCGGACCCTTGTATTTAGCATCGCGAAAAATTCGACAATTCATTTTATTACATAATGGTTAGTATATTAGATAGCCAGCTCTATAAGCTTTAATTTGATATAGGGTTTTAGGTATCTGGAGTTTAATCCGGACGCGCTACATTTTTTAGACTTAAGACACCCCTAAAGGTACACGGTAACCTTAAGAACGTTTTCAGGCTGAAATCGCCCCAAAAATAAAGAACATTCGGTTTTGGTTCAGCCTCAGCTCGAAATTGGACGTTCTTATAAAAAAGAGAGTGTATATGACCTCTTAACATTTGCTATAGGACCACAGTCTAACGGCTCTTTTCAATGCCTCCCTACAGCATAAAGTATACCCTCAAGAAACACATACGAAACAAAATAGGTCGCAAGACCGAATTTAATACAGAACGGCAATTGTACAAATGTCACAAACTGTAGGAGTCGTGTTTGGCCTGTCAACTTTTTTATACTACGCTCAAACCACTAGTGGTAAGTTCATTATTATCTTGAAAACAAATCTAATGAGTATATTTACCTAAATGGAACGAATAAGAAAACCTTTCCCTGTAGTTATGGAAACCTTAATAACAACAATTTATACTTTAGAAGAATATATATTCGTAGTCCCTATTAAGTCCTATAAGGTGGCCGATCCTATTTATTGCGCGTTGGTTATATTTTTGTAAGAAATCGGTTTCTGTTAAAAAGCGCGACTCAGAAATGTAACCAACGCGCCAATAAATAGGATCGAACGCATGTAGAGGACATTTTACTTGTCGTCGTAAAGAACTGCATGTTAGCTATTTACAAACATCTCGATCAAGATCCAGCACTGGGGTCTCTTCTTCGACTTCTTCGCTTCGCTAAGTTCCGCACCTAAGAGGACAAAATGACCAAAAAACAGTGCCATTAAATTTAGTATAGCTTGGAACTTGCTATCTTCATAAAATACCCCTTATGGAAAGGGATTTAACGAGCGTTTATCTAGTATGTACCCTGGTCCCAGAGGTTTTCTTTCTTCTTTCTGCACTCAAACCACACCCATTTCAGACATTCCACTCAAACCTTCATGCGTGACAAAACAAAGTCACACAATGCACTCGATATAAATCCGATAGTTTCCGACACTGAACTTGATCGAAGCGATCAAAGCTACGCGGCAGAGAAGAAAACCTCTGGTGGCAGTGGATACGATCTCATTTCCATGCTGACGCCAACTGTCAAATTTTCAAAATAGTAATTAAAGAGCCGGCCAATGGCAATTAAGATATCACGTGTTGATCAGCCGTTTATTTCGTTCAGTGGGGTAGACCAAGGTATATTGTTGACGCGAATATTTTCTTCACTTGGGTGGTGAAGACTGGTAATTTGTCAGTTGACCTTTTCCGGTTTGGTCGGGTCATGTCAAGCGGCTGTCAAGAAATATATACTTTATACGCGCGATCTTCTCGTATTTGATAATCTCCGAGTTGCAAAAACATTTATAATATACAAAACAAATGCCAGCAAATGATGGATCGAAACCGGCGTCACACAATTGAGTAGCTTTGAGTCAAACACAACATCTCTATAATTCCCGGCTGTAATTGGATCAGGACCAACGCACTGTAACTGAAAGTCGCGACAATAAACAACACTATTCCAACAAATTATTTAATTTATTTTTTTTAAGGAATCTAACAGCTGGGATCGGCGCGACAATAATCGGGACTCAAACTCATTTCTTTTCGCAGACGTATAGATGGGCTACTAGCAAAATATATCTCGATAAAAGCGTGTACGTGTGCTACGAAGCGACGTTAATTGATCACGTACAAGCTATCCTCTCCGGTAGTGAGTGTCAAATTTACCTCACGCAGTGATGCGACAAACATCCTCACCTTCCCCTCGGTGGTTTCAATCATGCAAACCAATCAGATTGATTGCGTGGCTCGTTAAAATATCTACCAATCAGAGCCCGAGGGTCAGATCTTGACCTAAATTCCAGCATGGAAGTGAGATGCATAGCCACTGCGCCCAGAGGTTTCCTTCTCGTCGCTCCGCGACTCGCTTCCGCCGCTTTGCGGCTTGTTTTCGCCGCTTCGCGGCTCAAGATTAAAAGAAAAGAAAGAAAACCTCTGGCCCCAGGGTATCTAGTATCCGGTATAACACTCAAAGCTGACATAACTGTCATGACTATGTAATGACCTCAAATCGCTGTCAAAAATGTATCAATGGCATTTAAGAGCCAATTTCTGTAATTATCGCGAATGCGGCGTCAGTCGTGAAATTGTGGATTTCTTCATATTTTGCCCAAATAACCTCTATAGTGAGTTATTTTCGAAAATACCATTCAAAGGTTCAGGAGCGCTTTCGTTTTTTCGAAATCGAGAAAAGTTTGAAAAACGCCATTTTGGCTTCCAGCCGCTTCCGAAATTAGGCGAAAATGATGCATTTTGTTTTCGCTCGTACAGATGAACGCGATAACATCTACCGCTGTACTTTGGGCAAATCATAACCCATCTCTTGCACTTTCTAAATCACTGAATTATTGTGGGAAAGCTGCCGATATTATACTGTTTTGGGCTGTTACAATTGCCCCAGTTGTAACGCTTGAGCGAAAGCGCTAAATTTGGCTAACTTCCACACCATCGAAAGTCCATTGGTACATAGAATTTGAAGTCGAAACTAAAAATTGTCTTAAAGCACATCCTTTATATTTTGTTGTGAGAAAATTTCTACCGCGGCCCGACAAAGTATCCCGTCGAGAAAAATAAACGTAAAGTGTATTTTGGCACTTTGGACATTCACGAAGCGAACAATGGCCTTCCCTGCTCTGAACATGACCTTCATTAAAAACTAAAAATCAACCGAAAGGAAACCTTTTTCGCAATTGTAGGTGCATCAAAATGCTTTTTTACACAAAACATGACAAAACTGATGTCTATCTTGATAAAGAATAATATTCTGTCAACACTTGTAGTAAATAATAGACCCGTCTGAAGTGTAAACAAATTATGTAATTCGACGCTGTAACGCAAAGCACACGTACACGCGACTCAAACGGCTTTTTCTGTTCGGCTATTATTCCCGAGGTGAAAAGTAAACTGAATAATCCTGGTACAATAGTACATGTTCTCGTTTGCCTCCATTTTAAACAATATTATTGATTTAATATCGGGAATTATAATTTCTCAAGGCGAGCCGCTGCCATTAATTCAAATTTCAGTAAACATACTACAGCTATGCGACAACTGCAATGGAGGCCGAAGACAAGCGCACATTTTTTGAGTAATATTCCACCAGAAGTAGCTTTAAGTATTGTTTAGATTCTAGCAAAAACAAACAATCAGTGTTATCAAAGGTTTCATACGAGTGGCAATTTAAATAAACGCGGCTTTTGAATGAAACCCAACTGAGACATTGAACATTCCCTGGAACATTTCTATAAAAATACGATAAAAAACAATGAGAATTTCAATCTTACCCGTCTGTTAGTAATTCCTTGTGAAAATATTGTGACTCCATTACTTCTGTTTCGTAATATTGGTTAACCTGCAGTGGAGTTATTCCCACTCCGAATTAAAAGGCTGTGACATGATGTAATCTGAGTGTTACAATAACATTGCGTGACTCTTTCCGTGTGGAGCCTGGGAATCAACATTGATTTTCCAGCCTCCCCACACCCACCTTTTGATTTTATAATATAACAATTAGTTTGAGGAGAGATTTAACTATTTTTGTTGGTCTGTCCTGCAGGCTCTAAGGGCTAGTGTTGACAAAAGAGCGTTCAGTTCTAGTTCGGGTTTTGCATTTCATGCTGGTGGTCTCCAAACTGAACTACATATAAAGGAAGTTTCGACAGGCCCATTGGCCAATTCAGTGAAAAGTATGGGGAGTGAATACATGCCCGGTGCGGGGGTAGCCGGAGTGAAGGTTGACATTTTATTGTTCGAAAGGGGTGGGCGAGGGGTCAAATTTTTTTAAACATGCGGACCTCCAACGCCCCACCCCAACCCCCAGTTGTGCGTATGTGGTCGGTGCAGAAGATTCTTGTCCGTTAGCTATAATAGCTTCAGTCTAGACAGTCTCTCTGCGGCAGTTCTTTCGCGTGGAGAAAATAAAGAGGTAAGGACAGTCAATTCCAGCAGTGCCCATTCCCCGCTCTCCCTGGGCCAATCCCCTGGCATACCGTAAATGATCTAATAAACGCCCACTCTCAAATAAACGCCTCGTATCTAATAAATGCCCCCCCCCCCCCCCCTGAGGTGTAAAGTTTGTATTGGACGCTCCACTCTAATAAACGCCCCGTGTCTAATAGACGCCCCCCCCTCCCCACCCAAGAATCGCCTCAAAAACCGAGGAAACGCTCCATAGAGTAAAATCACGCAATTTATTTAGTTTCTTGCTTGCTTGGTTAACAATGGCTTGCGAATTGCATCTTGTTCAACCTCACCAGTAATGACTCGACATTTCCAGGTCATTACTGACTCGGACATCGAAGAGGCCAACGATGCCAACATGGTTGACCCAGATGACGATGAAGACATCGATATCGAACTATGAACGACATCTCTAGGCTTTGCATTAGCGCAGATTAGATAAGTCTCCTACTCAGAAACTCTGTTTTCTATCTTACTCCACGAGCAAACTACAGTACGCGTCTTATTTGTTTTGTTGACGTTGTTACAGTTAAAGTGAAATACTAGACGCCTCTCTCTAGTAAACGCCTCATATCTATTTAACGCCCCCCCCCCCCCCCCCCGACCCCTAAAATTTAATAGACGCCCCGGGCGTTTATTAGATCATTTACGGTATGGCAAACCCACGGGCCGTTCAAATTCCCCACGGTCATGTCAAAAAGAAGGCAAATGCCATACCTCTCAAGTTTAAAATTAATGCAAAGAGTCAAGACGCAGAGAATATAAAATATCCACAAGCCAGTTTTCTAGCAATGGCTAGACTAGCTATGCTGCAAGAAACGTCTTGCCAGTACTGAAATCAGCGAACGATGCCATGTTTAAACCGAAGCCATGTGGCTGTCAAACGCCCCGCCCCGGGCAATTTTTTTTTTTACGCCCACTTCAAGATGGCGGCAAGATGGCGGCGTTAAGACTTTTTCCACAAAAAGGGAACACAGTTCATGAATTGAGTTGATTCTAACCCACAATAACCTTATTCCCTAGCACAACACAATCGAGCCACTAGCTATAGCTGCCCGAAACACTAATTTTTAAGGCAATAACGTGCTCCCGTAACATTCGTCAAAACTGACCAATACTAACCGGTTTACTACGAACGAATTATAAAATCGCTACTTAACATCAAAATTTAAACCATTTGTTAACCCCAAACAGTAAAACGTTGGCTAAATTCAAATTCTAAACTGTTGATAAACCCGAAACAATATTTAGTCGCTCAAAAAAATACAAAATGTAAATGGCCGCCATCTTGAAGTGGGCGTAAAAAAAAATTTAGCCCGCCCCGGGCAGAGATAAAACTACTGATGCCCCCACTTCGGGATTACAACATATGCAAATAGCCCGGGAAGATGGGCACTGCTAGAAAAAAACGCAAACGCGGACGGACACTTACTTGCTGTCCTTACTGGCGCTGCAGGTCTAATTGTAGTGAAGTGTGGGTGGACAGATTTGCGGATCACTGGTTCGAATCGGATTTAGATAATATTCGCGGATCCTACACATGCCCGCTGAATTACGGATTTCTCTGCCCGGGGCGGGGCGTTTGACAGCCACATGGCTTCGGTTTAAACATGGCATCCGGATCACGGCTGATTTTATTGGCAAGAAGTTCCTTCAGAATGGCTAGTCTAGCCATTGCTAGAAAAGCTTGTGGATATTTTATATATTTAACAAATAAAGAAGCCAAAACCATGTATTATACTGTCATAAAACACGACGGGAATTTGAGAACACGAGAGAAATTTAGAAAACACGAGCCGCAGGCGAGTGTTTTCTATATTTCTCAAGTGTTCTCAAATTCCCGGAGTGTTTTATGACAGTATAATACATGGTTTTGGCTTCTTTATGTGCTTTAAAATATAGATTTACGCGCGCGAAACGATAAAGCACGCTTTTCTATGATTTATACTCTGATAAAACATGGTTTTTAACCAATCAGAGAGCGCGAAATTTTCAGTCTATATTTTAAATATATATATTTGGCCGTTTTTCAATGTCTGTTCACTGGCTATAAAATACAAATATATTTATATTTCTCTGCGACTTGACTCTTTCCATTAATTTTAATCTTGAGAGGTATTGCATTTGCCTTCTTTCTTGGGATGACCGTGGGGAATTTGAACGGCCCGTGGGTTTGCCAGGGGATTGGCCCGGGGAGAGCGGGGAATGGGCACTGCTGGAATTGAATGTCCTTACCTCTTTATTTTCTCCACGCGAAAAAACTGCCACAGAGAGACTGTCTACACGGAAGCTATTATAGCTAACGAACAAGAATCTTCTGCACCAACCACATACGCACAACTGGGGGGTGGGTGTTGGCATCGTTGGCCTCTTCGATGTCCGAGTCAGTAATGACCTGGAAATGTCGAGTCATTACTGGTGAGGTTGAACAAGATGCAATTCGCAAGCCATTGTTAACCAAGCAAGCAAGAAACTAAATAAATTGCGTGATTTTACTCTATGGAGCGTTTCCTCGGTTTTTGAGGCGATTCTTGGGTGGGGGGGGGGGGGGGGGGGGGGCGTCTATTAGACACGGGGCGTTTATTAGAGTGGAGCGTCCAATACAAACTTTACACCTCAGGGGGGGGGGGGGGGGGCATTTATTAGATACGAGGCGTTTATTTGAGAGTGGGCGTTTATTAGATCATTTACGGTATGCCGGGGGATTGGCCCGGGAAGAGCGGGGAATGGGCACTGCTGGAATTGACTGTCCTTACCTCTTTATTTTCTCCACGCGAAATAACTGCCGCAGAGAGACTGTCTAGACTGAAGCTATTATAGCTAACGGACAAGAATCTTCTGCACCGACCACATACGCACAACTGGGGGTTGGGGTGGGGCGTTGGAGGTCCACATGTTTAAAAAAATTTGACCCCTCGCCCACCCCTTTCGAACAATAAAATGTCAACCTTCACTCCGGCTACCCCCGCACCGGGCATGTATTCACTCCCCATACTTTTCACTGAATTGGCCAATGGGCCTGTCGAAACTTCCTTTATATGTAGTTCAGTTTGGAGACCACCAGCATGAAATGCAAAAACCCGAACTAGAACTGAACGCTCTTTTGTCAACACTAGCCCTTAGAGCCTGCAGGACAGACCAACAAAAATAGTTAAATCTCTCCTCAAACTAATTGTTATATTATAAAATCAAAAGGTGGGTGTGGGGAGGCTGGAAAATCAATGTTGATTCCCAGGCTCCACACGGAAAGAGTCACGCAATGTTATTGTAACACTCAGATTACATCATGTCACAGCCTTTTAATTCGGAGTGGGAATAACTCCACTGCAGGTTAACCAATATTACGAAACAGAAGTAATGGAGTCACAATATTTTCACAAGGAATTACTAACAGACGGGTAAGATTGAAATTCTCATTGTTTTTTATCGTGTTTTTATAGAAATGTTCCAGGGAATGTTCAATGTCTCAGTTGGGTTTCATTCAAAAGCCGCGTTTATTTAAATTGCCACTCGTATGAAACCTTTGATAACACTGATTGTTTGTTTTTGCTAGAATCTAAACAATACTTAAAGCTACTTCTGGTGGAATATTACTCAAAAAATGTGCGCTTGTCTTCGGCCTCCATTGCAGTTGTCGCATAGCTGTAGTATGTTTACTGAAATTTGAATTAATGGCAGCGGCTCGCCTTGAGAAATTATAATTCCCGATATTAAATCAATAATATTGTTTAAAATGGAGGCAAACGAGAACATGTACTATTGTACTAGTATTATTCAGTTTACTTTTCACCTCGGGAATAATAGCCGAACAGAAAAAGCCGTTTGAGTCGCGTGTACGTGTGCTTTGCGTTACAGCGTCGAATTACATAATTTGTCACACTTCAGACGGGTCTATTATTTACTACAAGTGTTGACAGAATATTATTCTTTATCAAGATAGACATCAGTTTTGTGTAAAAAAGCATTTGATGCACCTACAATTGCGAAAAAGGTTTCCTTTCGGTTGATTTTTAGTTTTTAATGAAGGTCATGTTCAGAGCAGGGAAGGCCATTGTTCGCTTCGTGAATGTCCAAAGTGCCAAAATACACTTTACGTTTATTTTTCTCGACGGGATACTTTTGTCGGGCCGCGGTAGAAATTTTCACACAACAAAATATAAAGGATGTGCTTTAAGACAATTTTAGTTTCGACTTCAAATTCCATGTACCAATGGACTTTCGATGGTGTGGAAGTTAGCCAAATTTAGCGCTTTCGCTCAAGCGTTACAACTGGGGCAATTGTAACAGCCCAAAACAGTATAATATCGGCAGCTTTCCCACAATAATTCAGTGATTTAGAAAGTGCAAGAGATGGGTTATGATTTGCCCAAAGTACAGCGGTAGATGTTATCGCGTTCATCTGTACGAGCGAAAACAAAATGCATCATTTTCGCCTAATTTCGGAAGCGGCTGGAAGCCAAAATGGCGTTTTTCAAACTTTTCTCGATTTCGAAAAAACGAAAGCGCTCCTGAACCTTTGAATGGTATTTTCGAAAATAACTCACTATAGAGGTTATTTGGGCAAAATATGAAGAAATCCACAATTTCACGACTGACGCCGCGTTCGCGATAATTACAGAAATTGGCTCTTAAGGGTCTGAAACCAAGATGGCGGGTTTTGAAATTCACAACACCATTTTGCTGCGACTTAATATCATAAATACTGTCAAACTAATAAAAGCGTGAATACCAAAAAAATGTCTGGAATGATGTGTTGTGACCAATCATGCAGTGCATGGATTTCCATCAGCCATGGAACAATTTTGGTTCTCGTTTCCTTTCAAAAATACATCCTCTGTCTTTTCTTACAGGAACTTATTAAATAAATAATTGCTATTCCTTCCTATTTGAGAGGCACATGGCATTACGTTTGATGGCACTAGGTTTGGCAGAGAAAATGTTACCAGCCGACGCCGGCGACACAACGGTTCGACATGGTAGAATTACTCAGATAAGCGGCTTGTTTCGAGTGTGATACATTTTCAAAAATTTGTAACGGTCCACGAATTGCTACAATGTTGGAAGGTACATGTAAGTTTTCTCATATTTTTATCGGACCACATCTAGCAAAAATGTAAACATGGATATTTTGTTAGGAGACGTAGAAAACTATTTTCGTTTTGTTTCGTGTATCTCCTTGAACCGACGGTAATCAGACTTGTCGGCTTGCGGTTTACTCTTGGGAGTATCATCTCGCCTCTGATTGGTCGAAAACACAATGAACATTCCAGAAATATGTTTTGGCGTTCATGCTTTTATTATTTTGACAGTAACATGTAACCGCCACTAACATAAACCGCTTTAGATGCTTTACATAACATACAAATTTCGTTACCATAACATAATTACTCTCGGAGATACAGATGGGGGGGGGGGGGGGGGGGGGGGGGGGTGGGGTATGAAGGAGGCACTTTATCCTCCCTCCAGATTTAAGAAGAAGAATAAGAAGAATGGGGAAGAAGAATGGTCTAACAAAGGTCTACTTACAATGAAACACATCTAACCGCCTGCATCAAAGTCCAGTGTGACGTCATCGCCAATAAGTATAAATGGAGCCCAATACTTCACTTTACTAAACTTGTCAAGCCGTTCTCTCATACATTTCATGGCTTGGTTCAGAGCTTCGCCGGCACTTCTTCCTCTAACTAGTTGTTTGTAGAAACTTTTCATGAACTCCAGAGTGGCCTCGTCATCAATTGCCCACAAGGACACAAGAACGGAACGAGCACCGGCACCCAAAAACGCTCGTGCAATGCCAACCACCCCCTCAGCCTTAATCTCCCCATGAGCACTATGGCAGCAACTTAGCACAACCAATCCGGCTCGCATTTGAACACTCAACACGTCTCTCATTGTTAAAATGAAATCCTCTTCAACAGGAGTCTTGGATTCCCGTGTAGGATTTGGTGCCAAGGCAATTTCTCCTGTTTCCATACGACCATGTGACCATGTGCTGCAATGTGTACTAAAGCAACTGAGGAGAGTCGTTTTAACACTTCATCTTTTGTTGCCTCTTCTCCAGTGAGGGGAGCAGTGTGGAGTATTCGCCCAATCATCTCTACCTCCTTTTTGGCGCATGGCAGCTGCTCTAGCTTCTTCCCATGATAATCAACTTCCTGTAGACAAGGATCTCCAACTAGAAGCACCCCTGTCCTACTGTGGTAATCTGTGGACAATCCATGATCAATTTCAAACTGGTCAGAGAAGGAATCACTCGAATTCTGCGAAACTCACTCAAGTACCTTCCATTACTGTCCACGAATGCAGCATAAGGTGCCAAACATAATGGACCTTCGGGGACCAATATCAGTTCATTTTCGCGAACTAGGTCGGCGATAGGGGCAATGATATTGTCATACAAGGTTCTTAAAGACTTGGTATGAATGTTTCCGGGACTGGATCGTGTTTGTGGAGACCGTTCATTTTCTAGCATTTCATCTCTCAGCTTACCCAATGAGCGATCTTCGCATTTCACACCAGCTCGCACACCAATTTCCACAAAAGTATTCTGAATTAACGAGTGAAGGAAGGTGGCCACAAAACCATGATCACATATTTCCTTTTTTCTCAATTGAACATCTTTTCCGTCTTGAATAACCCAGAAAACTATTTCTCGCTTATCAACTGCTAGAAAAACTGTATTCGATGGGAGGAAACTTAATGTGTCACAAGTGGTATTTTGCGGTGTGGGTGACTCAAAGTATCCTTTTCCAGACCGATACTTCCATTGCATAAGATCATTCAGAGCTTGTGCACGTCCTTCCTCAACGGCAAATAGAGCCTTCACTAATTTTCCTTGTTTTAACAAAAGATGCCATAAACTAGTGTATGCTGCATTATGCATATTTCGGTAGCTAATTTTCCACTCATCTTTCAACTGAAGAAGAATCCTTACTTCATTGAACATCACCACACTGGAACGAAAACAATCAAGAGCCCTGAGCAGAGACCCTTCCGATTCAAAGCACCCACCAAGCGAATAAAATGATTTGGCCTGTCCAGCTTTGTCTCCCACTTCTTTGGCAATTTTTAGATCACGTTCATGGTAGTCGATGGCTGTTTTGAAATCTCCAAAACTGTCATAAACGTTGCCAAGATTGCCATAGCCTTTTCCTTCTCCGGCTTTGTCTCCCACCTCTTTGGCAATTTTTAGATGACGTTCATGGTAGTCGATGGCTGTTTTGAAATCTCCCAAACTTTGAGAAGCGTTGCCAAGATTGCCATATGATGCTCCTTCTCCGGCTTTGTCTCCCACTTCTTTGGCAATTTTTAGATGACGTTTATGGTAGTCGATGGCTGTTTTGAAATCTCCCAAACTTTGATAAGCGTTGCCAAGATTGCCATATGATGCTCCTTCTCCGGCTTTGTCTCCCACTTCTTTGGCAATTTTTAGATCACGTTCATGGTAGTCGATGGCTGTTTTGAAATCTCCCAAACGTCGATAAGAGTTGCCAAGATTACCATATGATGCTCCTTCTCCGGCTTTGTCTCCCACTTCTTTGGCAATTTTCAGATGACGTTCATGGTAGTCGATGGCTGTTTTGAATTCTCCCAAACTGCGATAAGCGATGCCAAGATTGCAATAAGCTCTTCCTTCTCCGGCTTTGTCTCCCACTTCTTTGGCAATGTTTAGATGACGTTCATGGTAGTCGATGGCTGTTTTGTAATCTCCCAAACTTTGATAAGCGTTGCCAAGATTGCCATATGATGCTCCTTCTCCGGCTTTGTCTCCCACTTCTTTGGCAATTTGTAGATTACGTTCATGGTAGTCAATGGCTGTTTTGAAATCTCCCAAACTGCGATAAGCGTTGCCAAGATTACCATATGATGCTCCTTCTCCAGCTTTGTCTCCCACTTCTTTGGCAATTTTTAGATGACGTTCATGGTAGTCGATGGCTGTTTTGAATTCTCCCAAACTGCGATAAGCGATGCCAAGATTGCAATAAGCTCTTCCTTCTCCGGCTTTGTTTCCCACTTCTTTGGCAATTTTTAGATGACGTTCATGGTAGTCGATGGCTGTTTTGAAATCTCCCAAACTGTCATAAGCGTTGCCAAGATTGCTATAAGCTCTTCCTTCGCCGGCTTTGTCTCCCACTTCTTTGGAAATTTTTAGACGACGTTCATGGTAGTCGATGGCTGTTTTGAAATCTCCCAAACTGTAATAAGCGTTGCCAAGATTGCCATATGATGCTCCTTCTCCGGCTTTGTCTCCCACTTCTTTGGCAATTTTTAGATTACGTTCATGGTAGTCGACGGCTGTTTTGAAATCTCCCAAACTGCGATAAGCATTGCCAAGATTGCCATAAGCTCTTCCTTCTCCGGCTTTGTCTCCCACTTCTTTGGTAATTTTTAGATGACGTTCATGGTAGTCGATGGCTGTTTTGAAATCTCCCAAACTTTGAGAAGCGTTGCCAAGATTGCCATATGATGCTCCTTCTCCGGCTTTGTCTCCCACTTCTTTGGCAATTTTTAGATCACGTTCATGGTAGTCGATGGCTGTTTTGAAATCTCCCAAACTGCGATAAGCGTTGCCAAGATTGCCATAAGCTCTTCCTTCTCCGGCTTTGTCTCCTAATTCTTTGGCAATTTTTAGATGACGTTCATGGTAGTCGATGGCTGTTTTGAAATCTCCCAAACTGTAATAAGCATTGCCAAGATTGCCATATGATGCTCCTTCTCCGGCTTTGTCTCCCACTTCTTTGGCAATTTTTAGATTACGTTCATGGTAGTCGACGGCTGTTTTGAAATCTCCCAAACTGCGATAAGCATTGCCAAGATTGCCATAAGCTCTTCCTTCTCCGGCTTTGTCTCCCACTTCTTTGGTAATTTTTAGATGACGTTCATGGTAGTCGATGGCTGTTTTGAAATCTCCCAAACTTTGAGAAGCGTTGCCAAGATTGCCATATGATGCTCCTTCTCCGGCTTTGTCTCCAGCTTCTTTTGCAATTTTTTGATCACGTTCATGGTAGTCGATGGCTGTTTTGAAATCTTGCAAACTGTTAGAGGCGCAGCCAATATTATTATAAGCTCTTCCTGCTCCTATCACTTCTCTGGTTGTCTTAAGACTATTTTGGGCGTTGGCAACATTGTGATAAGGAGTATCTTCAACCTTGTCTTCTACGTCTTTGACAGGTTTTGGTAAAGAATCTTCACTTTTCTAGACATAAACATATTTTGTTTAATAACAACATGAACATCAAACGTGATATAAAATGTAACCTGTGCTTATTGTCTTTGGTTTATTTAGACAAAATCGGCTGGAAACTAGAACTTAAACAACATCTCAGAAATGTTAGGACCTGCGCAAAAAGCCTCGACATCATTCAATAAAATTACAAAGACTCCTTTCGTGTTCGTATGACCTTTAGAATCATTGCACAGTGCGTCATGTAGTTATACTGACAACAACTCTAGCCCACTATCATATCAGTATACTTAAAGACCCTTTGTCACTTACCATGATGCATCGGGGTCGTTTCGCTCGTTCTGGAACCACGAAAGTCGGTTATCGATTCGAGTTGTTAGTGGCGGACTAATCCGTTTCCATCCGAGTATTAATTGTATTTTGTGATCGACATTTAGTTTCAACACATATATTAGTTGTCTGGTAACAACAGCTAGCATCATGCTGGCTGACTAGCGAGTAATAGCACTTTCCAATACACACTTATTGATCGATTTTGGTTCAAATCTGACTCCTACACGATTTCGTAGTTCGCTCAATAACACTGAGATTGTAAAGCAATGTGAGGTGAAAACAGATGTGAAATGCGAGAGTGCAAACGTTTCTACGCCACAACGTGTACAAACTCACCCCAGTCCCGTTGCATTAAGATGATAAACTTAATTAATTTCATAGGCTAGTCTAAATCAAATGTTTTTCATGAGTCGCTGGCCGTTGACTAAACATTTACATAGATTCAACTTTGCGGGTAGATCACGCAATGCGATAAAAAACGTTGAAAATCAGGTTGCGATCGGTGAAAAACACTGCAGAAGATCTATTTTTATAGGCTTGCTTCATGACAGTCGATGAGAGTTTACGAAAACTCTCATGAGAACGAACTATCATCAACTGTCATACTCGTTTGGGTCTTAATACGTACGTGTTTCGCGCATGCATGGTAAGAAATCGACCGGTTGCGTGCAGAGTTTTCTTCTCGTCGCACGCGGAAAGAGAGGTGAATCTCTGTCTCGCAGGGTAGTTTTACCCTGGCTACGATTTCTCAATGTTTACTGCAAAATTCATTTTCGATCGTACGTCTCTCTACACGAACGAAAGTTTTCTTATTCGAGTCTGTTGCAATCAAATAATAATTATGGTTTAAATAATGCATGTTATTTAGCCTGTTTGATATACGGTTAAAAGTTATTTATGGAGTAAAAAGTGAAAAGTAACAAACACTTATTTTGATTATCTTCCAAGCAAAGCCACGATAATATTTTCTTGTAACAATACTAACCTGGCCTTTCATAGTGTGTGTATCAGTATCATTCTTCATTTCTTGTCGCCTCGTTTCTTCCGATGTATCTGGTTCACCAACACACGTAGTCCATAAATCTAGCAATGTCTTGCTATTTTTGTCAATCTTCTTAGAGTCAAGTCACATGACATAATATTTTGAAATCGTAAAATTATTTGTAGTAAATAACATTATTATTTGTAATTTTAACACTATTTTAGAACTAAATCGACAAACAACCTTTTTAATTCCATGGGGTTTTTCTAAATTGTTGCAACCGCGTTTTCTTTAGAGGAACTTTAATACAGTAGCATAAAGCTTATGAATGCCCTGGTTCTAGGCCCACCAGTCTGGTAACAAAACATAAAAAATCGCCTCAGGATAAATGCCTCACTTCCCTATCCGAATATTTCTAAAGAATAAGAGTGAACCCTGTAATAGCCTCCTCGCATACTTTCTTTGGGCTCGTCACGCAATCTCTCCTCCCCCACGAACGTCTGCTGAAACGAGCGGCAGATTCCTTTCCTTTTGTTCGTAAAGATAAGATGGAGATCACGTGAAAATTACTTAAGAACCAATCGGCGCTAAGTAATTGTTTATAAAAAGCCAATCATAAGCTGCGTCAGAACAGGCTCCCTTGGGGCGATTAATTTTTCCGCGAGCGGCTCTAAAGTTTATTCATGTATGGTAAGCAAATCAATCCTTGCTTCATGTATGGTAGTCTCCTACGCAGCCGTTATTTGTGTCGTCACGCAACGCTTCTCCCCACTAACGGCTGCTCAAACCTGGACCACATTCCTTTCCTTTTGTTTTGATCGCAGTAACTTTGACACCTGTCGGCAAAAACGTGACTGTTACCGTTTGCCGAAAACCTGCTAGATCGATCCAATTCTTGAACTAGGATGTCTTTTGTAATTATAATGAAGTTTTTCGACATTATTTTTTCATATCATACATTTTTCTTCAGTCAAACCGTGTTTTATTTTGATGTCTGGTGTGCGTCAAATTCAAAAGGCGGCATACTGGCGAGCGTTTGACGTTTCCGACGCTAAGGTCACGATAAGACACAATATATGATTGGTGTATTTTGGCGCGAGCAAGTTCCGAAAATGGCACTGCAACTGTGATTGGCTTAAATCTGCAAAGGAATGTGGTCCAGGTTTGTGTAGCCGTTAGTGGGGAGAAGCGTTGCGTGACGACACAAATAACGGCTGCTAAGGAGACTACATGTATGGATGAAATTCCCAAAAAAATCGTCGGTAACAGCTGTTTTCTCTGGAGTATTGCTTTAATTCCTTCTGCGAGAATACGAGTGTTCGGCAAGAGTTTGGTGGACATTTCAGGCCTGATCGAAAGCGCCGTGGAAATAGATTAAAGCGTGTTTTCGTCAAGCGACCCCGGTTCGACGTCTTTACCAAGTGTTACAAGCGGTTACATCGATTTGAAAAAATTAAACCAAATCTTCTATCAGTTCAAGAGGAGATAAAGGAGGGTTACAAGAAAGGAGCAATTAGAACTAAGCGACTACGCTGAAATGGACGTGGTATAAACAAAGTTGACAGGCCAAACACGACTCCCACGGTTCGTGGCATTTGTACAATCCGTTCTGTATTTAATATAATAGTCCTGGTCCAGAGATGGCTACTATAGCTTCTACAAAGCTACTAGATTTGTTAGAGAGAGATGTTATATGCCTGATGCGAAGGCTATATTTCTTGCATCAATTTGATCGAGCGTTCTTTCTCTGGAGCTCGATGTTTGTAGCCACCTTTGTTTAATCAGGTAAATATATATCTCACGACAGTCTGCCGACTGTTTTACGTGTTATATGTCGCTCTAAGGATTTGTCAAGGCTTACAGCAGGGATACCGAGCTTCTTGAGATTTTCCACCTGGTCTTTCATCAGATTCACCAGTGGAGAAACGACCACAGCAATATGACCCGTATTAAAATTACGTTCCGGTCACGTTGAAAACTAACGGCATCTAAAGTTTGATAAATAAGCGATTTCCCGAACCCAGTCGGTAAATTTACAAACACATCCATCTTTTTGCGGATTTAAATTGACTATTTTAAATATCTCGCACACTCGTTGAAAGGCCACGCTAGTATCCGCCATTTTGTTTGTACTGTCGCTCGTGCGAAATTTCTCAAGGTCCAAAGTGCGCTTCCAGGATTTGGAAGCGCGCTGTGATTGGTCTACGCAAATCGCCGCTCGTTTCAGCAGACGTTCGTGGGGGAGGAGAGATTGCGTGACGAGCCCAAAGAAAGTCTGCGAGGAGGTAAACCCTGTAAGGGAAAGCAGAATAATGCGATGGAGTGGCACCCTACTTCTACATTAAAAATGCAGTGATTTTGAGATCTTAAATTTGGCACTTTCCATTAAGAAAAAAACAAAATCGGGAAATTTCGGTTGGAATTTCTGTTTGGAAAAAAGTTGTTCCATTTCGTCACACGTACCGCGTGGTGCGCGTTGCCCAATGGGACACCAAGATGGTGGCAGAGTTGATAATTTTAGATGAAGTCTTGGAGGTTAGACTAGAAGGAGGAAGTTTTCATTATGACAAAAAAATTAGCATAATAGCAGCAACTAAAACTTCCCTTTCACGAGGCGATCACCGGGGTTTTGTGAAGTTTTAGTCTTAACATTTTAGGTGGATGACAGGAAATCTCACTTCCGAATGACTAGAGATACACTGGGTATTTTGTCCAGAGATTCCTCTCCAGTGGCAACCTTTGGCGTTTGTTTGGCTCACATGTAAATATTCAGAAGTCATCAGTTCCTCAGACAGATTTGACCTGACACTGAGCAGTTTGTTCAAGATTATTCAACGGGTTTCTGAAGCTTGTATCTATGTAGCTATGCGACAACAATACATCAAGTGGCCTAATGTTGCAATTACCATTTGTAGTGTACAAATGATTAATGGCCTATTAATATTCGACATATTCCTGTTTATATTTTATGGCGCGTTGTCAGAGTCAAAATTAACTGTATAATCACTACACAGTTGAATTTCTAAATTAATCTCCTTGTACAAAATTTCCTTTTAATTCATAATGACTTATGAATCGACACTTCTGTTTGCGAAAAGAGTATTGCATGCATAAACTGACTTTTGAAATCTTTATTCTCTTTATGAAATTACTTGTGAAATGTACTACTGCGCGCTGTTTACGGACTGCTTACGAAAAGATTGTCGTACGCAAATTAATTTACTTCCGAATGCAAAATAAAGCACTGTCGAAGTCACGCCGACTTATGAAACCCACGTCCGGTGTACCGAATGGAAATTACTTTTGAAAAAAGTTATTTGCTGTCAAAATAGTACTTTTTGTAAAATCAACTAGGTGTTCTTCCGGTCGACAGAAAACGGAAGACCCTGGAGACAAGTCAGTATACCACGTGACAGGAATAAAGTCACGTGATTCAGGTTCCCAGGATGCCCTTATCTTCCCTTCGCTATTACTGGCAATCATGAATGTTAAGCCCCCGACACACTAGGCAATTTTATACGATCGTCGCAGCTTGTCGGGGGCTTTACATGTACATCAGACGAGGTGCAATTTCATTTTGGTGGAGGACAACTGCAATTGCCAGTTACGAAAGGACTTTTAACCAGGATTGTAGTTTTGTTGAAGAATTGGTACCTTTATGGGTCAAAATGAATTCGAGCCACACCAACTAAACTAGAGTCTGGTACCTTATAGGGGTTCCTTTCAAAATTTCCGACGATCACCCCCGCCACTTTTAAAGTGATTCCCCCCACCGCCCGGTTCCATTCATTCCAGGGATTTGCCCAGTGAGGCGAACCGGAAATAGCAATTACCATTTGCCTGCCAACCGAAATTACCGGAATTCTTGACTAAATGGAAAATGCCCTTGAGTGCCCTGAACAGACGGTGATTTCGGGTTTTCGTTTCGAACTGGATCCGGACCGCTTCGTGTAATCGGCGCATGATCAACTGGTAGAAACTGCAGACTTTCGCACGTTGATTCTATAGTGTAGTGCAGTGAACAGATACTCATAAAATAAACAGTCTTGCGTCAACAGACCTGGTTGGGTCAAACCTCGGACCAGACCCATTTTAAAAAGATAACATGAATCGTTATCACGGTAAAGGATACAACCAATCCCTTGTCACGCCAAGTAATGGCATCTTTGTAACACTGTAGCTGCACACAAGCACTCGCTCCTGAAAACCATTCAAAATGTGATCGAGCTTATTACATTACCTCAAAAGAGGATGATCTAAGAGAAGCAATCCCCCATATATGGGTCTCTTCCTATAACTTTAACATCGTGGCGCAAAACTACTCAATAAATTATCATGGAGCACGGGGAATCCTTCTCTAATATCAACTTCAGCCTGGTTACCTAAGATCAGATATAAAGTTAGCGCCTTACGCCATTAGCCCACGAGCGCGCCCGCGCCCCGCGTGGCCGGGGGCATAATTTAAAGCCTGGGGCTTGTTGTTGTTGCCTACAAACGGCCACATTTCTTCGTCAGAAACAATCTCGTTCCCAGAGTTCTCGTTAACCTTGTCCAGCGGTGGAGCGGCCAACAAGGAGCTCTGGGGGGGAGCGATCCGCCATGACAAGAATATTGGACTTCCGGTTCTACTGCGCATGTGTTCGACCCCATGTTTCAACTAACGGACGCCAAGATTCTTGGACTTCCGGTCTTACTGCGCAAGTAAGGCGGATCACTCTATCCCAGAGGTCCTTGTTGGCCGCTCCACCGCTGGACAAGGGTAACGAGGACTCTGAGAACGAGATTGCGTCAGAAAGAAAGAAGTATGACACAAACTCTGTACGAGTTTGATCCCGCCTGACGTGACATGACCGCTTTGGCAGACAAAAATATGGTGCTGCATCAGTAATTAGGGGTTTTCCCTTTTTCTCAGAACACTCGAGATTGCCGCGTGACCTTATAACAATAGACTGGATGCTTCACATGATTAAGAGTGTGCCCATGAGAAAACCAGACAGGACCAGGCAAGAGGTGATAAAGTTCAAATCACCGATTTGGCTCAAACTCAGCACAAATGTTGGGTGCCATAAGTAACTAATTGTGACAAAACAATAGGTCAAAATATTAAAATCCCTGGGAGATATGGGCCCCTCGGAAGTAATGGCCATTTTGCACTAATTTATGCATAATTAATTAGCTGACTTTGGTTGAGCAGTTCTACAATAAGAAAAGCTCTCTGAAAATGAAATCCACTGGATCATGTTGTGCATTTATCAGACTCAAAGTACAATAATTTATTTCAGCTGGTCGATTTGATTTCTCGCCCCCACTCAATCTTAAGTAAAGGGCACATTTTGAAGTGTTGGCCATAGCCTTGAATTATAAAGCGAAATATCTGCAATGTGCAACAACCTATATACATTATTCTTACATGGATAGTGAAAGGAATCACTAAAGTTCTCAAAAAAGTCATAAAATCTTTGGGGACTTTAATATTTTATCAGTGCTGACCTACTATAAATACACAACAAAACGATTTTTGGTCATTTCATCAAAATTCACTTAAACACAAAAGCCGTTTTTTTGTCTTAATGTAACACGAAATCGGCAAGAAAACTCTAACTAAGCATCCTTCTATCGATAAATAGTCTATAATCTGTGAAAATAGGTACTTGAGGCATTTCTTATAAATCTTTCAAAGCTACAATTTATGGCCTTTTCGTGACATCGTTGTCAATACAACAGTGGATGATATATTTCACAAGTTCACTCAATCCAAGTTTTACATGTATCACAGAATGGGAAAATGAAATAAATGCTACATACATGTCACTTAGATGCGATTTTGTCGCGATTTTGTGCTCTCTTCGATTCGTTTGAAGTCCAGTTCCGTCAGACCGTGTCATCTGTGCCATTGATTATTTGCTCCAAGGCGCGTTTCAATGATCCATCGTTGTCCATTCTTCGTCAAATAAATAAACAGGTTGTTGCTTTTCTACATATAGTCGAGAAAGGTGGTTTGAAATCCACGGAGAGTCACTACCGGCTATTAAATGTATATAAAATCCCACGACAAAAAGTCCGCCATCTTTGGTAAAATAATTTTGAGCCTGATGTTTCGGTCAGCGGTTCGTTAATTCTGCATGTCTTGTCACGCAGGATGTCACGGAGTGTTTGTAAGTCATAAATATAAACCGGGTAAATAACCCCTTTATATCCAATCGATAAGCTGAATAATTTGAAATCTTATGAACCACCTTAACGACTGTCTTGATATTCGACCACAACTCCGTGTCCATCAAAGAAAATATCAAATGGACTTTGACGATGTTGACACTGTTGATCATTAGAGAGGCCCGCTATCTCGAACAAAGTGTGATTTTCCGTGGCCTAAATTAACACCTCTTATCTCGAACTGTAGTAATTATGATGTTAAATGAATGACAACAGGACATAATTATAAAGAATTTAGTCTTGCAATTGACTATGTTCGCCAAAAGGAAGTAAAGGAGTATCCCACGGTGTCCAAAACATACATACAGTATACAGTTCCACTAAACAGTACAGTCATTACTCAGATAACTGTATTCGCCAAGCACTCATTTATGTAAACAGTATTGATTGCTAATGTTGTATAAAGAGACCTTCGTGGCAGACTCTGGGAGCATCGACAGGTCAATGATTTGCGTACTGTACTACTGTAGTTCACTTTAGTTGAAAATTACGAAATTTGACACGACCCTCGCTATCTCGAACAATTTCCCGTCCCCCTTGAGAGTTCGAGATAGCGGTTGTCTACTGTATAGAGCCGAGTTTGATGGGCGTGGACGGACTGCGGAAGAAGAAACGCGCAAGAAAAGCGGAGTTCTCACCAAGTGAGCTTTCTCATCTCTCGTCTCTTTCCTCGTACGCGCCCGTCCGACTTAAGAGCGGCTGACTGTAATTATCGCGAATTCGCCGTCAAACGGAAATTTCGGATTTCTTTATATTTGGTCAGGAGAAACCCTTTGGTGAACTATTTTCGAAAATTGCAATCAAACTTTCCAAAGAGTTTTCGTTTTCAAGAAATTCGGCAAAACGCGAAATGCCGTGTTCTCGTGAAAGCCGCCATTAAATTTTGCCGAAAATTGGTGCATATTCAAATCGCTCGGGAAGAAAGACGGCTCAAGGTATCAAAATTATATTTTGCAGCTAAGTAGGGTATCCTTATTGCAACACAGAAATATAAAAATATCGCAAGAAGATGCATTTTCACATGTCGTTTTGAAAGCCCGAAGATTCCTATCTTCAGCACTTCGGTAAACACTTGAAACTTAGGAAACTTTGTAAGCAAAACTCTTGCCCTGGTACATCGAAATTCAAAATAAAAGCTATACTAGCGAAAAGCCCTGTTATTGTACTGTAACATATCAAAAATCCAGCTTGGGTAATTCAAAAGCCACCCGTTGAGAGAGGTAAACGCATTGGGATGTTTCCATGTATTTACTACAAAAATTGAAATGGTCACGCAACACAAGAAAACACATTTCAAATAGATTTATTGATTATGTCTTATTTTGCTACAGTAGGATAAAGTTTTTGTTTGAATACAAAATCTGATGTTCTAATGAGTTCTGTATTGCTCTATATTCCTATAAAAATGAATTCTAGAGTAGGTGATAATTAAAAGGTCAAGTGTCGTGTCATGTTTTCCACTCGCGCGAATGTCAACATGAAACAAAATGAAACCATTCCAACCGAAATTTCTTCTCAGAGTATATCTCAAAGCTTTCCATTTTTTAACCAGATTCTACTGTTTCATTAAGTTACTAATTGTCTAGCGTAAAAATCACCTTTGGTTCTGTAAGGTTTTTGCGAAGTTGCAGTTTTAGATCCGTAGTGTCAACAACATGTCGTTTTAAATACGAACAGATGTAATGCTGTGTAATGACACTTACCGTTCCAAATTTGCAAAGAACGGTCACCTCATGAACCATTCCATTACTGTAAACGGGGTATCCAACCTTCTCGATCTCAGAATCTCAGTTCTGATTGAAGCGCACTCAAAACAATACAAATTTCACGCAGATCATTTTGCTATGTACACACTGTGTTACAGTACATGTAATCTATTTGTGACCAGTGACGTAATACTGTCGGGTAATCCCAAGCCAGGCAGTATTACATTTTGGAGCGCGTTCTGTAGCTAATGGTCATGGGTCGTGGGTGTGGGTGTGGGTAACAAAAATCGTGAATAAAAAAAACAAAATTAATTAAACAAATTAAAAAAATAATAATTAAAAATAAATTGAAAATAAAAATAAAGTTGGAAATTCATGAAAAATATCAAAAAATTATCAAACGCTTCAGACTCTTTTTTTTGGAGCGCAATGTTTGACCCAAAGACCTCCGACGATTTCCGAAGATGAGATACTTTGAGACGTGATCGCGAATACCAGATAGCGAACGCGTGCCACGAGGGTAATAAAAAGGAAAGGGAGGGGAGTTCGGTGAGCGCGAAGCGCGAGGGCTACGCACGTCGCTTTCCGAGTAGCCTGCGTGGCAGGCGTATAAAGGGGAGGGAGGGGAGTTCGACGCGCGCGAAGCTCGAGGAGTCGGAGTGCGAAGCGCGATGGAGTGGGAGGGGGAACCCGTAAGCCCTCCCGCCGATCGCGCTTCGCGCTCTTTCCTCGCGCTCTCGCGCTTCGCGCGCGCCGAACTCCGCTCCCTCCCCTTTATACGCCTGCCACGCAGGCTACTTTCCGAGCGGAAATTTAGTTTTTTCTGAGCCTACATATACGCAGGCTACAAGAGTAACAATGGGGGTCTTTTCTCCTGGGAAAACTTTGGAGTTTGTAATGATTGACATATCTGTAACAATGTTGTCATTGTGTTACAGATGTATCGCATATCGATGTAGACTGCGGGCAGTCTCTAATTTTCGCTAAAAAGATCGCGAGCGAAAATCGAGCGAAAATTAGAGACTGCCCGCAGTCTAATATCGATGCCAGTAACACTTTAGACTTCTCAGATCCGATAAAAAGTGAAATAAAAACGAGAAATAAAAGTTCAGAAAATGTATTTCACTTGCACGATTTGCATTGAGTTGCACGATTTGAGAGAAAAGCGAGCTATGAGCCCGGGGAGGGGGGGGGGGGGGGGGGGGGGTACTTGATCTATATTTGGGTATAGGGGTGCCGCTGAGGATTTGAAAACATGACCCTGTTTAGGACAAAAAAAAATAAAAACCCTAAAATACCTACCCTACGCCTGTTTAGGTTGCAATTTAGCGAATCATGTTTGACTGATAGGCAGAAAACGTCTCCGATCTCTAAATACTGTATAAACCATATTTTTACGACGACAATCGTGCAACCCTGTTTAGGATAGACTCGCATGAAATTATATACCCTGTTCAGGGCAGAGGGCCAAAAACCATACCCTGTCCAGTGGTACGTCCCCGTATAGGTATAGGCCACATAAGGGAGTACCCCCCCCCCCCTCACCTCCACCCCCCGGGGGCTATGAGCAGGCTCACAGTTTGGGGCCTCGCTGATAAACCAGATAAACCGGAAGCATGTTTCAAATCAACTCCCGACAAATCAAGCGCCGATTGTTCTCTCGTGCTCCACGGTCTTCAGAGAGAGAAAAAGGAGAAAAAATACCAATAAGGGATTCCTTCCCGGGGATTCATTATCCAGCTGATTTTAGGATCATCTTCGGAAATTGTCCGAGGTCTTTGGGTCAAACATTGCGCTCCAAAATTAACGAAATTGATATTTTTCATGAATTTCCAACTTTATTTTTATTTTCAACTTATTTGTTTTTATTATTTTTTTATTATTTTTTATTTATTAATTTTTTTATTTACGATTTTTGTTACCCACACCCACGCCCCACGACCATTAGCTACAGTACGCACTCCAAAATTTAATACTGCCTGGCTTGGGATTACCCGACAGTGTTACGTCACTGGTCATAAATAGAGACACAGGTAATCCGATTACATGTACTGTAACACAGTGTGTACATAGCAAAATGATCTGCGTGAAATTTGTATTGTTTTGAGTGCGCTTCAATCAGAACTGAGATTCTGAGATCGAGAAGGTTGAATTTATAGTAATGGAAATGGTTCATGAGGTGACCGTTCTTTGCAAATTTTGCAAAGTTTCATTACACAGCATTACATCTGTTCGTATTTAAAACGACATGTTGTTGACACTACGGATCTAAAACTGCAACTTCGCAGTACAATAACAGGGCTTTTCGCTAGTATAGCTTTTATTTCGAATTTCGATGTACCAGGGCAAGATTTTTGCCTACAAAGTTTCCTAAGTTTCAAGTGTTTACCGAAGTGCTGAAGATAGGAATCTTCGGGCTTTCAAAACGACATGTGAAAATGCATCTTCTTGCGATATTTTCACATTTCTGTGTTGCAATAAGGATACCCTACTCAGCTGCAAAATATAATTTCGATACCTTGAGCCGTCTTTCTTCCCGAGCGATTTGAATATGCACCAATT
The DNA here is from genome assembly GCA_029204205.1 of Desmophyllum pertusum. Classification (NCBI taxonomy): domain Eukaryota; kingdom Metazoa; phylum Cnidaria; class Anthozoa; order Scleractinia; family Caryophylliidae; genus Desmophyllum; species Desmophyllum pertusum. The sequence goes on along the minus strand of MU826826.1, from coordinate 6,868,321 downwards.
TTCGGCAAAATTTAAATGGCGGCTTTCACGCGAACACGACATTTCGCATTTTGCCGAATTTCTTGAAAACGAAAACTCTTTGGAAAGTTTGATTGCAATTTTCGAAAATAGTTCACCAAAGGGTTTCTCCTGACCAAATATAAAGAAATCCGAAATTTCCGTTTGACGGCGAATTCGCGATAATTACAGTCAGCCGCTTCCACACGAGCAAGTTTTCCTTGACAAGTTTTCCTTGACAAGTTTTCCTTGCTCGTGTGGAAAAGGAAATTTGGCAATTTTTTCCTTGACAAGTGTCCTTGTTCAAAAACAAGCGTGCCAGTTTTGAACAAGGACACTTGTCAAGGAAAAATTGCCAAGTTGCGAAACTTGTTCGTGTGGACATGCAACAAGGAAAACTTGACAAGGAATCCCTGGTGCCCAGCGGCCTTATCTTGTTGCTCGCGACCTGGATCCTATTAAAGACGATAATCCGCTGTACAATATTATTGTTGTTACAAAGAAAAATTGTCAAAGAAAAATTGTTTATCGTCCACACGAGCAAATAAAATTTGTCAAGGAAAAACTTGTCAAATGAAATTTGTTGTTTATCCACACGAGCAAGGAAAACTTGTCAAGGAAAACTTGCTCGTGTGGAAGGGGCTTTACGCTCCCTATAGCTACTACTCCGGCGCGAAAGTGGCTCAGTCTGCGAGAGGCCCAAATGCTGGGAACGACCAAATCGCAATCCCAGAGGTCTTTAAATGTCTGACACGAACATGGGCATAGTTTTCGGACTGCGTTTATTCAAATCAGGCGAAACAACGTTCTTTATTTTGATCACGGGTATAATTGGGATCTTGCCCTACGTCACGCGTGACTTTCATAAAATGCAAACACGGGCGTTGAAATCGCCTGCAAATTTGTCACTTTTGCGCCGGAGTAGTAGGAAGCACAAGTCGGACGGGGCGCGTACGATGGAAGAGACGTGCAAGATGCGAAAGCTCACTTGTTGAGAATTCCGCTTTTCTTGTGTGTTTCTTCCTTCGCAGTCTCTGCGCCCATCAAACTTATATTACTCCATATTACTCCAGCGCAAACATGACATAACACACAGGCTACAGTGTGACATGGCTTGCAACTTTAGAGTTGTGGTCGAATATCAAGACAGTTGTTAAAGTGGTTCATAAGATTTTAAATTATTCAGCTTATCGATCGGATATAAAGGGGTTATTTACCCGGTTTATATTTTTACTAACAAACACTCCGTGACATCCTGCGTGACATGACATGCAGAATCAACGAACCACTGACCGAAACAGCAGGCTCAAAATTATTTTACCAAAGATGGCGGACTTTTTGTCGTGGGATTTTATATACATTTAATAGCCGGTAGTGACTCTCCGTGGATTTCAAACAACCTTTCTCGACTATATGTAGAAAAGCAACAACCTGTTTATTTATTTGACGAAGAATGGGCAACGATGGATCATTGAAACGCGCCTCGAAGCAAATAATCAATGGCACAGATGACACGGTGTGACGAAACTCGACATCAAACTAATCGAAGAGAGCACAAAATCGTGACAAAATCGCATCCAAGTGACATGTATGTAGCATTTTATTTCATTTTCCCATTCTGTGACACATGTAAAACTTGGATTGAGTGAACTTGTGAAATATATGACCATATATCGTCCACGTGCACTGTTGTATTGACAACGATGTCACGAAAAGGCCATAAAATGTAGCTTTGAAATATTTATAAGAAATGCCTCAAGTACCTATTTTCACAGATTATAGACTATTTATCGATAGAAGGATGCTTAGTTAGAGTTTTCTTGCCGATTTCGTGTTACATTAAGACAAATAAACGGCTTTTGTGTTTAAGTGAATTTTGATGAAATGACCAAAAATCGTTTTGTTGTGTATTTATAGTAGGTCAGCACTGATAAAATATTAAAGTCCCCAAAGATTTTATGACTTAAATTTTTTGAGAACTTTAGTGATTCCTTTCACTATCCATGTAAGAATAATGTATATAGGTTGTTGCACATTGCAAATATTTCGCTTTAATTCAAGGCTATGGCCAACACTTCAAAATGTGTCCTTTACTTAAGATCGAGTGAAGGCGAGAAATCAAATAAATTATTGTACTTTGCGTCTGATAAATGCGCAACATGATCCAGTGGATTTCATTTTCAGAGAGCTTTTCTTATTGTAGAACTGCTCAACCAAAGTCAACTAATTAATTATGTATAAATTAGTGCAAAATGGCCATTATTTCCGGGGGGCCCATATCTCCCAGGGATTTTAATATTTTGACCTATTGTTTTGTCACAATTAGTTACTCGTAACACCCAACATTTGTGCCAAGTTTGAGCCAAATCGGTGATTTGAGCTTTCACCCCCTGCCTGGTTCTCTCATGGACACACTCTTAACTATGTAACCAATACAACCCACCCGATCTGTTAATCCTTCCTTATTTTCTTTTCAATGATGGGAAGCTATAAAGCCTGAATTTGTAAAGTTCACCTAAGTACCGTAAAACAGTGGCATTGTGTATTTAAGAATTGGTTCATTCTTAACGTGCGTATATCGAGTTATGGATGCACGCGGGGAGTTTGGAGAGCACGAGAGAAACGTAGGGTGGTTCACCTACTGTAATTCCAAGAAGGAGCGCAAACAGTGGCATTGTGTATTTACTCGTATCACTTTTCAACGCTTTGCTAAGTTATGAAGAAAGGTTTCTTCCAGAATTATAAATTCTACACGATATCTCGACATATATAAAGTTGCTTTACTGTCAGTTCAGTAAATTTCCGTCAGTATCCCAGGTATTTATGTAATGTATACAACCTCCTCTGACATGTTCACTGAAACCAGTTCTCACCTGGCATTGTGATACTGAACTTTTCTTTTTCGTATTTATGATATTTTATCGTCGATCGCACAACAATTTAGCAAAATATAAGCAAAAGATTACTCGCGCTTCGAGAGTCATGTCACTCCGGACGCCATCTTTAGTTTTTATGTGCAGGGTCAATATCACGTGACTACGCAAAAAGAATAACAAAGACATCGTTCTTTGAAGTTCGCCGGCTTTCATAACCAGTCCCCTCTACTAACTATGCTGAAACGAAACCGAAACTACAGACGCAAACTTTTCTCTTTCGTAGAACATTTTACAGTTTGTATCATTTAACCCCAGACAAGAGAACCGTGAAAGAGGACCGGAAAATAAACTGCATATATTTCTAGATATGGTGCGAATGATTCTTTCAAAGCCTTCTACCTACCCTGACGTTAAAGGCCATGTCTTCGACCGACATATTTAACGACTTCCGTTTTATGAAACATTAGTGCTTCATCTATTTCAACCATCCTATGAAAATCTGCACAGAGCGACCCAATTTCTTTGCAGCTTGAACCTTGAATGTAGTTTATAATCGAAGTCATGAAACTTTTAACAGTTTTATTTATGAACAAGGACATCTAAACGAATGTTCATCGACACATATTATGGGATAAATAAAACAAATACCTACCTGACACTCCAGTTACATTCTCCTGATTCTCTTATGTTATTTACCACGATAACCTACAGGGACAAACATTGCACATTGGTTAACGCGTTCAGCATTAAGATTTAAACACGAAACAACACAGCTTTGAGTGGACAGAACATTTATACACAACTTACCCTAAAGTTAACGTTGCGCCTACAGGAGCGTACAGGGAAAGTTGAATTGCATCAGTAATTTGGGTTTTTTTCCCTTTTTTTCAGAACACTCGAGATTGCGCGTGACCTTATAACAATAGGCTGGATGCTTGACGTGTTTGACAATGTAAAACCAATACAAACTGATCTGATGGGAAGCTATAAAACCTACAGGGAACAAATATATTTAATTGCGAAAATGTTTTAGAGTATAAATTAGAAGACTCATGCTGAAATTCCACGGGAGTAGGGTGGGGGAGGTGATTCGCATAATTCCAAGAAGGACCGCAAAACAGTACAGTGGCATTGTGTATTTACTCGTATCAGTTTTCAACGCTTTGCTAAGTTATGAAGAAAGGCTTCTTCCAGAATTATAAATTCTACACGATATCTCGACATATATAAAGTTGCTTTACTGTCAGTTCAGTAAATTTCCGTCAGTATCCCAGGTATTTATGTAATGTATACAACCTCCTCTGACATGTTCACTGAAACCAGTTCTCACCTGGCATTGTGATACTGAACTTTTCTTTTTCGTATTTATGATATTTTATCGTCGATCGCACAACAATTTAGCAAAATATAAGCAAAAGATTACTCGCGCTTCGAGAGTCATGTCACTCCGGACGCCATCTTTAGTTTATATGTGCAGGGTCAATATCACGTGACTACGCAAAAAGAATAACAAAGACATCGTTCTTTGAAGTTCGCCGGCTTTCATAACCAGTCCCCTCTACTAACTATGCTGAAACGAAACCGAAACTACAGACGGAAACTTTTCTCTTTCGTAGAACATATAAAGGTATTTATGTAATGTATACAACGTCCTCTGACATGTCATCACCTAATACCAAGTACCGTAAAACAGTGGCATTGTTTAAGGCGGCGGTACACACGAATGCCATTTTCCCGCCACTTAACATGGGTTTAATGGAAATATCTCGTTCACGTTTCAAGCAATCCAAAAACTCTATGCTCATCTCATTAATCTATGTTATGGGGTGTTTTGTAATTTTTTGGGTGATTTTTGGGTATGTTTTGGGTGATTTTTGGGTATGTTTGGGAGGAAATAGTTTTTCTCAAAGGAGTTGTAAAATTTAGGGAAATAAGAAATATTGAAGATTTAATGTAGTTTTAAAATTATAATTTGAAGTTAAAAATTAGTAAATGGACACCAACAGACAGTTGATAACCACGCAAGAGCACCCGCGTGGTTATCAACTGTCTGTTGGTGTTCCAAAAATATTTTCTTTTTTTTTCTATCCCTTCTTTAAACCTCTTAAAATTTCATTGAAATTCTCGTGTACCCCCGCCTTAAGCCGTTCATTCTTAGCGTACGTATATCGAGTTATGGATGCACGAGGGGAATGGAAATAATAATATTGACATAAATGAGCTACTTTACGAATGGTGCATCTTTCAAAGTAAACAAACGTCTTATATATTATAAAATTATACATGTTAAATTAAAGTAAAATTAATCATAAAGAAAACTTGGGAAACCTTTCTGCAGAGAGTTTACTGTTCTATTTAGTCAGCTTTGCGATTTAAATATTCTGTAACCAGGGGCCTGATTCGCGCGCTTTTTCTCGTGCACTTGTGCATACAGTCGAAGCTCTCTGAGCGGACACTCTCGTAAGTGGGCAGCTCTGCTCTCGGCCGCCTTGCCAAATCCCCGTTTGAAATCTAGCTCATACTTGAAACTCTGTATTTACACATTGCTTTAAGCGGCCAGCTCCAGTTGCGGACACTTGTTCTGCTTCCAATGAGTGTCCGCTTACGGGGGACACTCAGCAAACAGTCACAATATAAATTCATTGGCAGCAAAAGCACTGTTAACGAAACTTTGTAAAATAAATATGTATGTTGTTATAATATTCGCGAAAAAGTGAAATGTTGTACATATTCAAGGCTAAAAATATATTATTCCTTCGGCCGAGCGTGCGAGGTTTATACTGTTTTGTCCGTCAAAGAGCTCAGGCGGGATCAATTCTCATCTTGAGTATACGGTCATATTTTTTTCTGATGAAGGAGCGTGGCGGAAATCACGTCACACGGTACGCTCGTGGCCCAGTGGTGTAAGGCGCTATCCTTTAAATCTAATCTTCGGGACAAGGGACGAGGGTTCGAATCCGCCTGGGGTTCTTTTTTCCCTTTATTTTTTTGTTAATAACACGGATTTCGACATAATACTGTCGACAAAAGTACGCGTTGTCTGAGACATGTAGCCTCAAAAACAGTTTCTCTGCATCGTGCGACTTTGTCGGACGTTTGTGTGGAGAATTTAGGGCGAAAAAAACAGGCTTTAAGAAATCCGGAGATTAGGGTAATGAAACACTATATTCTATAATCAAGATTAGATAGCAAAAACATGGCGGTTGTCGATTCTCCTTCTCTCGTTGAACAGTCCAAAACAAGATCGTCAACAGGAAAGGCGTACACACAGATGTCAGGAGACTAGTGAACTCCAGTCGATCTCTGAAGCCTACTGGTTATCACCCGCACATCCCAAAAATAATTAATCCCCATCCCAGCTTCGCGAGGACCGTCTACGTTATTCCCGAAGAGAACAACTGCGCGACATAGCATTTTATTTGTTTGTTCAGAGTTGGGCCCTTTTGTTGGATAATTTGGCCCTCGATGATCTTTCTCTTGTAGTACGATTTGGCCGGACAAAGGATTCTCCAATTGAATGAATGATTTGTGTTTTGCAAAAGGTGGCGTGCTGGTTCCGAGTAATGAGTGTTCCGATATTCTTACTTCGAAATTGCGCATTGTTTCACCCAAATCTGTATGTATTCTATCTTTTGTATTTACATTAATGCAAGTTTATCAACTTGTATTATATTGTTACGACGTGGCAGTCGGCTTTGCGAAGTATTATGATATGAAAACGATAAAAAGCACACTCTCGCGCTTTTCATGTATTGTACACTTGTGTATAATTAGCAAACCGTTACTAATTTTAAGGCTAATTACCGTTATGGTCGAATTTAAAGGTAGTGTTTCACGGTTCGGCGCATGTGCCAGCTTCAGTCAACTTTATCCGTTTAAAAAAACCAACTTACTGTACGTCTCGATACTTCAGTAATCACATACTATAATTAGATCAAGAAAAACGACGAATGACCAAAATTCACAAAAAATTTCAACGGATTACACCGAGAATATCGACAATAAATTACCAGAATAAGTCCCGTTCGGGCCAACACTTTATTCTGGTAATTTATTTTGGCATTCAATGTCGACAATTCTGGGTGTAATCCTATATAAGTTGATGTTAAAATTAATATATAATTTATCAAGCGTACAGAATTCCCAATCACTAGTGAACAAGTTATAATCATTTTCTTGAAATAACAGGTTACCATAGCAACAATATAACCTGTCAAAAACACCCTTAATTTCGGTGACCTAAGGAAGGGGCTCAGAACCAACTTAAATGTTCCTCTAAACCCCTTCCTGTAGCTTTTCCTTTCATAAGTCATAGTACGAAACACCGTGCAATTCACGGTCTCCAGGGGTAGATTAATTCAAACTACAGCTAGCCTGTGTATGATACTCAGCCTAAACTGCAGCTAGACTGTGGACAGTTCTTTTTTCTTGTTCGATCGTCGAGGGCTTAGTTTATACCCTGAGAAGATGTTTTCCTCTTTCCAGACTTTTTCTTCTCGACGATCTAACAGAAAAGAATAGAAGTACTGTTCAAAATTAAAGAACGATGAAATCAAGATCCCCTCTCCTTTCTTTACGCTTTAGGAACCTCGTCCCCTTCAACCTTTGAGTATACGTGAAAGGAAACGCGCCCTGGGGACGAAGTTGCTTCTAATACGTCAGTCAATTGTACCAGTGCCCATCCCCCTCCCCCGGGCCAACCCGGGCATTAGGTGGGAACAATTGAGTTGTTCAAATGCCCCACGGTACAGTTAAAAAAGAAGGCACATTCTTCGTCTCTGGGATCGTCCAAAAGTTTAATTTTGGGCAAAACAATGCACAGAGAAGAGCTGTATCTCAGCGTTCTTCTAGTAACCGATCTTTCTGTGAATCTACCATCTCGTTTTGACATCCTTCGAGCTGGTTAACAACAAATTTCTCGTCTTTGCTGATAGACTTATCACCGGAAACGAAGCCAGGATTCTTTGAGGTAAAAAGCAGGAAGGCTAATACCCGACCGTGGCCCGGGACCCAAACCGGGAGAAAACTGCCGGAGAAGGTGGGGGAGTGGTTACTGCTGGAATGTACTTATCCCGCCTGTGCGCAATCTCGTACCTAGAGTCAACGGTCTCCTCGGTCAGCGGTGGTCGTCGCCAGGTTAAACTCTGGGGGAATGGAATAAATATCGAATTTTCTGATTGGCTGTTCGTGTAACAAAAATGGCAACGAGAGTGACCGTTATCCCAGATTTCTGGGATGAAAAATTCCATTCCCCCAGAGTTCCACCTGGCGACGACCAACCGCTGACGGAGGAGACCGTGGACTCTGGGTACGAGATTGGCCTGTGCGCATATGTCTCCTATTTCCTTCCTAAGCATATTATATGATTCGTGTACGCCCACGCTAGGAAGTAGTGTTAGCCCTTAAGTTCTTCAGATTTTATTCGTCCGCTTTCTTCGCCGCAGCATGTGGTCACCTTCCTCCTGCTTTCTTCTCTGTCATGCATGCTTCTCCACGAATCATTTCAATGGAAGCCCAACTGTTCTCGTTCCTGGAATTGATTGAACGTCAGATGAGAAATGAGCTTGTTGTTGCTATGATTTTTTTATGCCCTGTAGTGTAAGCAATGTAAACTGACAGACTGGTGTCGATTCCAGTGATTTTACAGAGCATGATGCCACAGAGTTGAGTTAAGCTGTTTTAATTGCAGTAATTGTTTATATACACTCATGAATAGGTAATGATATTTTAAACATGTATTAAAACTGAGTCAAGTTGCTCACGATTTGTTTTAATATTAGTAAGTGGTGTTTGAACTGGGCTAAGTCAAAAAGCCGGGATACTGTCTGAACATTTCCCTGTATTTGTAACCTTGATTCAAGTTATCCACTAAAAGAGTTTGACAGATCATTAAGATTCAAAATGCTCTCTCGTTGCGTTTCCCTGAGGGATGAGTTGGTTATGCATCAATGCGTACAAAGAGCGAAAAATTTGCACATCGCAAAAGGAGTCAGTATTCATGTCATGCGTCACTTGGTTTTGTAATGAGCTGAGATGCGAAAGGGACTTCGAACGCTTTGAAAAACATGATGTGTCTTTGTCCCGAGGAATTTTCATTCAGACGTCTGAGACTCTCACACCCGTATGCTAGCGCCTTTGCAACATCACCGGTAAGCTCTTTAGGTTTCCAATGTTCACCGCCAGTTACAAAACTGAATAGCGCTCATTTGTTTAGAATGCACAACCTGATCAGAGCGGATTTTAATACACTGGTTCCATTTTCTAATTACTCAGAGGTTTATATTATTGAAGTTTAACTCTAGATGTTTCATAATAACTTCGTTATACGAAAAAATACCGTAATCACTGCTTTTACAGATGAAATCGGTGAATTCCTCTGAAATAAGGACCATTTATATTCACAGACCTTCATAAGTGGAGTTATGATAATAATGGGATAGGCAAACGGTACAGTTTAATTATTAGAACCCGCGAAAAGTTTATTTACTCCTTGATGCCAAGTTTATATATAATAGAAGAGCTTCGTTCTTTCGTGATAGCAGTTGCTTTCGTTGAGTTTTAAACATTTAGTTCTAGTTATGGCGCCAAAATCATAATATCAATGCTGTCGGAGGCATTAATTATGCGACAGCGGGCTTTGACCGCGCTTCAGTGCGCTGCAGACTCGATCTATAAACGAGCAGAACGTTTGCACGTAGAGCTAGTCGATGTAGAAAAATGGTAACGACTATTCTGTTGATACACATGCCACTAACAAACGATCTTTCCAAATGAAATTTACATTTGCTAAGAAGTATGGACGAGCAAGTCATTTTGATGTTAATTTTATGTTGCTCTTTGTTAATCACTCATCTGATCACTTTGCGCGCAAATTGGTTCTTCTGCCTGAAAAAAACCCCACAATCATTGTTCACTTTACAGTGACGCAGAAATTATACAACTGAATTACATCGTAAGAGAACTCCACTTAGAAGTTTACATCTCGCGTGTTTTCATTTAGACCGCGCTAATTAGTTCGCAATTATCATATCCCTGAGCTTCAACTAGTGAAAATTATAATACAACATTTATAGCTACAATGTTGATTGTCCATTTCTGAGCGCGCACCTCAGTGCAAAACAACATAAAACTTTGAATACTATCATAAGCGTCAATAGTTGTGTTTCCGTCAACAAAACTATCATTACAAGTAAAGTACATTGGGTACAAATGTAGCTCTTGTCAAATATTAATTATTATATTTATCCATGTTATCCAACTCCAACTTTGTTAGAGTAGAGTTTTCATTTCAGTTGGATATTTATCGCAGGATTAACCCTTTCACTCCCAGAGTAAAACCTTGAGTCATTAAATGTGGTTGTACCTTTTTAGTCTGTGGATGAAACCCTAGTGTGTGACCATTCAAATGAAAGCTATTGAGCAGTACTCTCATATGGTACTGTTTGTTTTTGACAATTTTACAAAAAATGAAATTCAATATTTTTTCTTCAGTTTTGAACTAAGCACTCTTGGGAGTGAAAGGGTTGATAAAACCGTCAGTTCCGCAAATAACTAAAATATCCAATTCTTCTTCTCTTTATTACGAAACTGTAAATACCATTTTAATTTAATAATTGTTTTGTCAACAAAACCTCGTGTGCCATGTAAAACCAACAAAGATTTTAAAAATACATGACGTGCGATGTGCAATGCAAATGCTTTTAATTTAATTTCTAACCGAAACAAGACGAATTATAAGCAATCTTGAGATCTGTTTTATTCTGCGATGGTTTTCAGTGGCCTGTGGGCAGAGGTCTTATTTCCTTTCTGTGCCCCAGTTATTGGCCCTTTGTTTAAAAAGCGGCTATGGTTTTTCTAGTAGACTTAATATTTCTCACGCCCGCGGGACACGCAACGCATAATTGAACTCGCGTTCGCCGGCCTCGCGTGTTATATATACCGAGAAATCGCGTACGTTTAAATTAATATACAGCTGTACACGGCGCAAAATGTTAATGCAAAGCTCAAATTTCAAGTTTCAACTTTATTTGCACAATTCTACACAAGTATAGACCCTTTTTAAAAATGGCTGCCAATACAAGTAAGTCAAGAAAAGGAAAATTAAATTCGATATTCAATGTTTATTTACCTCGTGATTCACAGATTTTATTGTACGGTGTGGCATGCAATTTTCGCGGGAGTTTAATTTCGTGGATTGCCGACTTTTTGCATTTCGCGGGAACAAATTTTCGCGAATTTGGATTTCAACTTTACCGCTGGAAACAAACTTTCGCGGATCTCGGGCAGGTTCCTGTCCGGTATTTTACCTATGGTACTTGTAATATTGTTTGCAGTCAATGTAATTGAAATCCAGCACTCTAAATAAATAGAGTACATTTTCGCGGAATTTTTTTACGCAGGAGTTTATTTTTACGGGATCTAATTTTCGCGGATCGTTGGAAAACCCGCGAAATTCGCGAAAATTAGTTCCCGCGAAAATTTCATGCTCAGTTTTATATGTCAAGGACGGTAGCTTTGAATAAACTCTACTGGGCTTACAAGGAGCTAGAACCCCTGTTACATCATGCTGTTTAACTACTTTACAGTAATTATTACATGGATATGCGTTAAGTATATTAGTAATAAATTGTATTTTTAGCAATTGCAATAATTTTTATGTCTACAGGAGGTGATTTGTTTTTACATGGGGTTTTGACTCCTTTACAAATTATCCTCATGGCAGTTTTATTCTTTTTCTTTATTTGTTTATTTTGATCAGATGTATACATATTATATGCCATTAAATTGTAATAAATAAATAAAGTATTCACTGCAACTACGAATAATGAGAAGAGGAGATTACATGCACAGTTATGTCATGAAATATGAAGTTATTTATGCGATGTAGGAATTACCTTCAAATCGAAAAACACTCAATATACATGTAGTAGTTTAACAAGCTAGACAAACACCATGCAAAGAGGTAAAGCAGAAAGGAACTAAGTATAGGAAATCGTATGAACGCGAGTGCAATTCGTGATTTATAATTATGGGCATCAGTGATGTTTTGAAAGTTCTCAAAATTGCACGAGCCTTTTTTTTGTTAGCCTGTTCCACGCCCTAGACTCCCTTAGCGCGGCCGTTCTTTTTCGCTTCGTCCCCACTATCCGAGAGCCTGGAACAGGCTATTTATTTGTTTATAACATTCTCAACAAAATATATTTTGCTGCGGCCGTCACGCTACTCTGTACACGAAACGCTTCCAAAGTGCTCGCACGTTTTATTTGAACGCGTAGGCAAACCAAGCGTGAAATTTTTGAAAGAATCACAGTACTTATTTCAGAAAATATTTAAGCATTAACTTGAAAGCTTATTTCAATGTCATTTAGCGGCAAAAACGTCTCTACTTGTATTGCACTCTATAACCTATTTATGCATTCGTCATTGACCAATCAGAAGCTGCATGGGATTACGAACGACGACGAACTTGAAAAATTACATGTAAGCTAACTTGTTCAAGAAGAGTCATCGTGAGTGACGTATCCTGAGACCAAGAAGCACAGTTGATACGATACATGTACATTCAATGCATAAAATAATAAAATTAATTAATACTGAGGTAATACAATCTACTGAAGTAAAAATTACCCAGCACAAGAAGCTACTGTTTAAGTTAGGGTATTTTATTAGCACTGAAATTAGGGTAAACTCATCTATCAAAACGTATTTTAATAATTATCCGCAATTAGAAACATATGAATGGTTGAACCTATAAAATATCCATCGACTTTTACATTGAAATTAGGTGCAGTGCAGGCGTATTTTGGGAGCGAGCACTGAATCAGTTTTATCGAGTGTTTAAGCCGACATCTTGGATTAAGAAAACAGTTGAGGGTTGGAGAGGGAAAAAAGAGGCCTGGGGTGTAAGATTAGTTGGTTGATTGATTAATTGATTGATTGGCTGACTGATTGATTGATTTGATTAACTGATTGAATAACTAACTGAATGACTGATTGATTGATTGATTGAATGAATGATTGATTGAATGATTGACTAACTGATTGAATGATTGATTGACTGATCGATTGATTGATTGACTAACTGATTGAATGGTTGGTTGAATGACTGATTTATTGATTGATTGATTCACTAACTGATTGACTGATTGATTGATTGAATGATTGACTAACTGATTGAATGATAGATTGACTGATCGATTGATTGATTGACTAACTGATTGAATGATTGGTTGAATGACTGATTGATTGATTGATTCACTAACTGATTGACTGATTGATTGATTGAATGATTGACTAACTGATTGAATGATTGATTGATTGATTGATTCACTAACTGATTGACTGATTGACTGATTGAATGACTGATTGAATAACTGATTGATTGACTCCTTGATTGATTTAATCATTGATTGATTGATTGTTTGTTTGTCTTCGCAGTGGCTGCCCCTGCCTTTGTTCCTCATTTACCGCCTGATTGCCGCCTTCTACTTCTTGTCTTGGTTGATTTACAGCGGCTTCAGTGATGGTAACTACTGGTTCATTTACATCAGTAACTGGGTCTTCCTCTTTGTGACCGTTCACTTCATGCTGTCCATGTTCATTACCACTCACTACTGCTGCGGTGCCGGGGTTGAAGACGACCCAGCTGGGTACGGGCCACGTCGATTCAAGTCAGAAACCTACATCGTGGGACTCTCTTCGGAGGATGACGAGGAAAACGAAGACGAAGGGGAAGGGACGTCCTACGCCAAGGTAGAGGATGACAACGTGCTGACCTGGCCGCAAAAGGCAGTATGGCTGTTCTTCACCATAGCCAGTGTCACATCAGTGGTCATTACCATTACGTACTGGTCAGCGGTGTACCCTGGCGTGGAAATCGATGGTTTGATTGTGAATCAACATATTTTGAGCGCAGCTTTTATGCTGATAGAAGTAATAATCAGCAACATTCCAATTCGTCTTTTGCATTTCATCTATTCCCATGTTTTCTCGTCAATCTATGTGCTATTCACCGTAATCTACTGGGGAGCAGGAGGCACGAATGAAAAAGGACAGCACTACATTTACAAAGTCCTTAATTACGAAGACAAAGCAGGCCAAGCTATCTTCACCGTTTTCTTTGTGCTAATCATAATGCAATTTTTGGTGCATCTGTTTCTTTTTGTCTTGTTCAGATTTAGGGCATGGCTCGTTTCCAAATGTCAGTGATTTTTATATGTTTTCCTTTCAATATCGGGAAAGGTCAACAAACAAACGTTACTTTGCTTTACTTGTAGGTTTATCTAGTTAAGGTAATACGTGTTTGCAAAATAATCAACTCCCTCCTTGCGGACACCTTTCTATTACATACGGGTAGTTGTTGAGTCTCCAGCGATATTAACAGAAGACTCTCGAACTGCAGTCCCTTTGGTGTAAATTATAACGGGAGTTGACTATGTAACGTAACGAATCGCATTGTTCAAAGTAAACTCGCACTCCGATTGGCTACCAAAGTGAGGTATTTAGTAGAGTACTGTAAAGTAAGGTAATACTTTAATTAGTTTCTTATTTAATCAAGGCTTCAACTATTGTTGATCAAAAGTGTAGGTCATTTTACCAGCAGCATATACAAGGGTTGGAAAGAGTATAGGCGGAATTTTTCAGTTATGTAACTGGTAGATTAATTTAACCACTTCTCTTTACGCAAATTTTAAGCAACATCAGCGTGTCGAGAAGAAAGCATTAATATGATTCAATAATTCGATTTACATCTAGATCTACTGTAGCCTGAAGGATGCTTGCCTTAATATTTTTGGCAAATTAGCTAGTAATTGTACTTATTTTATATACAAAGGGAATCTAACTATTTTTTATTTTATTTTATAAAGTTGGCCCAATTTGTACATCACATTTATACAGTCAACTCTCTCTAAGACGGACACCATCGGGACCGGCACAACTGTCCATCTTAGAGAAGTGTCCGGCTTATAGAGAGTGTAGATACAGTAAAATAACTGAAAAACGGCGCACAGGGACCAACGCCAGGTGTCCGTCTTACAGAGGTGTCCGTTTTATAGAGGTGTCAGTTGACTGTAATACTCTGCCCCCTAATCAAGGGTATGTAATTTAATTGATAATGACGTTCGTCCATCGGTTGTCGACGAGGACCAAAACTTCGTGTAAGCAGTTGACTGTTGTAGATCCTATGTGTCCAGAAAAGACTGTAGATGCCAATCTGGGCACGAAAGTAACGGCCACAAGTGGCCTGTTTCTGTTGTTTAGTTTAGTTTGTAGTTTAATTAAGGTGGCCTTTCCAATCAAGGAAATGTTTTTGAAAATTGGCGTTCAGCCGGTTATTGCATGTGAAATTTTTTTCCAATAGATTGCATTGTGTTATGAAATAAAGGTTAAGATAAAAAGAAAATTTCAATCACTTTGCGAATGAAAATTTCGCCCTAATTGTTTAAGGGGGTCTGTACGGGGAAATATACAAGTCAGTTAGTTGTCAATTAAAATTCGAGACACCATTTTTGAGTTAGAACTTTGGCCGTTTGTAAGTTTACCCCATCCAGACCCTCTTCAAGGCAAAACCAGCGAAAATAAAATACAGTCTATCCCAAGAGTGATAGAGTGAGTCCCGGATGCATGCGCCTCGTAGCACCAATCTCGCATACAGAACATACGTTGCTCCTGGCCAGCAATCTCGTTCCCGGAGTCCTCGTTTACCTTTCTTGAAACATGGAGTCGAACACATGCGCAGTAGAACCGGAAGTCCAAGAATCCTGTCATGGTGGATCATTTTATTCCAGAGGTCCTTGTTGCCCGTTCCTGCCGTTGGATAAGGGTAACGAGGACTCTGAGAACGAGATTGGACGCACACAAGATTCTTGGACTTCCGGTTCTACTGCGCATGTCAGGTGGAACGCTTTATCCCAGAGGTCCTTATTGCCCGTTCCTTCCTCTGGATAAGGGTCACGAGGACTCTGGGAACGAGATTGCCTGGCCAGCGTCTGAGAAAACGCGAAGCTTTCCCTTTTCTCGACTGAAAGGAGAAACGCAAGCTCTGCGTCCGAGATTGTCGTAGCACCAAAGTGAAGGCGCTTTGTTTTGTTAACAGGATTAGACCAATCGATTGCTATTCGGGTAATAATTAACTTCCTTCAATTATCTTTGCCCGTTTTCAGTTTTACTCCTGGTTTTACTCTTCATCAACAACAGCAGTTCGTCAAGTGTTGGTGACGCTATTGGTGGTTTTCATCAATGTTACAAAAATTGTTTGCTTGCATGAACAACATCAGAAAATTACAGGTTATAGAGCAGGCAGAAAGAAACGTTCTTTGGGGCAACAATATGTCCACCATAAAATTGTACAAGGAGTAGAGTGGATTCTACTATCAATACCATTAGCTTTTACTTCAGAGCTCTTAGGGCCTCCACAGACTAGAGAGATAGTTGTCTACAACTATTTAGTTGTCGATCATAAAAAGTTGTCGATAACAAAAAAGCCAGTTGTGAAGCTAGTTGTCGATAACTAACTTCACACACTGGCTTTTTTGTTATCGACAACTTTTTATGATCGATAATTAAATAGTTGTCGACAACTATCTCTCTAGTCTGTAGAGGCCCTTAGATATCACTTCTAAATTATTATCACGTCTGAAAATTTAAAAATGACGTCAAAAAATCGTTTTTGTGACTGTTCAGAAACACACTCATCCGGAACATCACAAATTTCAAAATACTTTATTTTCGAAACGAGGCACTGAATCGATACCAAATTAAACTTTCCATATAGATTAATGTTTTACGTCTAGAGTATGTGACAAGGATAGCTTTGTAGAATTAAGAGTTTTGATTTTAGAATTTTGATGACGTCAGATGCAATCCACCAATAATCAAAGTTAATCAAAGAAAACTTCCCAGTGAAATTATGTTCGAAGTTCACTCTCTTTCTCTCCGTCCATGTAGATATTGACGGTTTCTTTGTTCTTTACTTCAGCGAAATTGATTTTAAGCGCAGTTCAATTGCGGCGAAACGCACACGATTACAAGCAATTGACAAGTAAACAAGTAAAACCCTTGCTCTATTCAGCTGTCCGTTCAACTTTTCAAATTAATATAATGTTCAGCTACACAATTATTTCGGATCTTCCCATTTTAAGCATAATTTGCACATTTTCCTTAAAATTTAGAGGAGATTGAGCGAGGATTGATCCAATGCAAAGAAAACTTTGTCTTGCTCTCTTTTCATTAACTTGTTAACTTGAACACCGCGCCAGACGTTTTGCCGCCGTTTCCATACAAATCATGTGATCAGATGCAATCAATTCATTTAGATCGAACTAAAAAAATCATCCAGTTGATTTATAATTTTAAATATCATGAATTAATACCGAAGTAAGTCAGTGAAGTATTTACTTAACAATTATTCCATTCGTTTTTGCTGGATATGAGATGATTATAACCAATTCGCGCCTGCGCGCCTCGTTGGGTATGTCTCGCAATTGCGTTCAACGTAAGGGGATCGAAACGTAATTCTGTCAGGCGGATAAAATTGACTTTATTGTATGTGGTAGTCGATTAGAGCCCCCCCTCCGCCCGCCCTTAGTTATAAACTATGTGATAAAAAAATAAAATAGAGCAAACCAGGGGCAAACCAATTAAGAAACAAGCGTAGCCTTTTTTCCGGAAGAGCGTCAAATGCGACAATGTAGATCTCAGGTGAATTAAGGCCTGGGTCATACTTTGCATCGTGATAATGAGACTAAACTTGGTCAAATAATCAAAAGAAGCAAACTAAGAATTTTTTTTAAAAGATCACAGAGTCACGTGATTGGCCACGCCCTATAATCTAAGAAAACCATATTTATAGATTCCCACCACTAGTCGCATTGGAAGATCAAGTTTTTATCCATGAAAACCTTTACCCTGAGAAGTTCTCAACGAATCCAGTTGGAATGGTACAAAACGTTTAACTGCGCAAGTGTTATTCGTTGTTTTCCACTAGTGCCAGTCCTTCTGCAATATTTAATTAAAATACTAGCAAGACATTAAATAATTTTGACTCATTCCAACTGGTGTTCCAAAGTATGTGTAGGCAGTCATTACTCAGATGTAAAATTTGTTAAGTAGTTGATCGCTTACTGGTGGGAATTTTGAGTCAATGTATTTCTTACAAAATTGGGCGTGGCTAGTCACGTGATCAAAATATGAAACATATTCGACATTAATTTTGGAGGGTTTTCGGTCAAGATTGACCTTAAATTGTAATATTGGAGATATCTCTTATTTCTTTTATTTCAGACCACCCCCCTTCAAATATGCAGAGAACCAGGCCTTAATTCACCTGAGATACTTGGATGCATCTTGCAGCTCATGAAATACAATGTAGCTGCAGTAGTGTAAAGAGATAATAGGAAACTAGAGAGAGAGAAATATCTTACCTGCGATGAATATAGTGTTGTTTGTGTGGCGACCATTTTGAGCTTTCAATACGCGGTCAACTAATGCGAGGTCTGGATCCGAGAAACCTTCGGAAACCTCGTTAGCTCTAAAGTTCTGACCAAACGGAATCGCAAGTGGACTCAAGTTTCCAACTTGTGTTGACTTGCGACTTCGTTTGGCCAGGACTTCGGCTTGCGATAACTTGCGACTCCGATGATCAGCTGCGCAATAAAATAACATAAAAAAAATATTCTTCTCCCGTTGTCTTTGGTAGAAACGATAACATACATATCTGTCTTAAGGCGGTGGTAAACGTGAATTTCAATGAAATTTTAAGAGGTTTAAAGAAGGAATAGAAGAAAGAAAACGATTTTTGGAACACCAACAGACAGATGATACCCACGCGGGTGCTCTTTTTATTTTTTTATTTTTTTTATTTATTTTTATTTATAATAAACAATATTTTTTCTCAACATTTGCTCTAAGAGCAGATGCTCATCGCGGGTATCAACTGTCTGCTGGTGTCCATCTACTAATTTTTAACTCCAAATTCTCATTTTAAAACTATATTAAATCTTCAATATTTCTTTATTTCCCTAAATTTTATTACTCCTTTGAGAAAAAAACTATTTCCTCTCCAAAATACCCCAAAATCACCCAAAAATTTTAAAAACACCCCATAACATAGATTCATGTTTTGCGCATAGAGTTTTCGGATTGCTTGAAACGTGAACGAGATATTTCCATTAAACTGACCCATGTTAAGTAGCGGAAAAATGGAATTCAGGTTAACTCCCCCGCCTTAACTTTGTCAGAGTTGAATCGCTGGAAACATTGACTTTAATTGTCTCTTTCGTCAGATGTGTGGAAATTTCCATATTTGTGCATGTATGTTACATTTCGCATGATACAATCTTTTTTATAGGTTTGGTAGGTCGACTTTTTACTCCTTTTCCCCGTCACAGGGCTACCACCGGAGGAAAATGGTTCACCAGTATTCATTTAGACACTCGAGGAGAAAGCCGGGCACTTTGAGAGCAAACTCAGTGCCCAGGAACAACCATGAAAAATGACAATGGCCAAGGTTTGAACCTCTGGGTCTGGAGTTCAACGCGACATCCATTTTGCATCAGAAGCTTGGAAAATTCTAAAAATCTATCTGGTTTTCATGCCGAGAAAATCCCAGACGATCGTACTGAGATTTCGTTTTCTCATATAATTGTGCCAGATCATTCCGACATTGCAAAGAAGTGTCGCCGGACTTCACGATCACCTTGCACTTGCACTCAGTATGGAGGACATGGCTTTGATTTTCGCAGAATTTGTGAGCTTGTTTAACTTGAACCAAGCATAGAGGTTTGGTTCCTGTTTTCACATGTCAGGAATGATAACAGACCATCGTAAAAATCTAGCCGGCGCGTGTCGGAAAAATATAAACGCTTTTCATTCCCGATTTATCCCGCCAACTTTCCAAGACAATCGGGGCGGACATCTACGTCGTCGTGTTTTCATAAGTTGGACGGTCGAGAAACAACGAAATCATAGAGCGTCCGCTGGGATTTTCCTGATACATGATAACCAGGCTTTATGAATGAAAATTATTTTAGAGCCTCTTTTGAATTTGTTTTGTAGTTTATTGATGTGATTTTGTTTAGTTCACTGAATGGCGGGGGAATTATCACCCTCCGCTTGCAGTAGTGCTGACTGGCTTTTCAGTGGTATAAGTAAAGCTTTATTTTTTAGTTTTATTATTTTCGCGAGGGGCTTCACTCGTGTTACATAAACGAACATAGAAAATATATATTGTTTCTTTACATTTCCCGTTGGAGTGCAAAGATGAAGGATCAGGTGAAAACGACGGTGCTTTAAATAAGATTGTGCGACATCTTGTTAAATTCATCTTGTAGAATTCAGTTCAAAGTGAGGCACTGAGAATAATTTAATTTTTTAGGTTTTTCTCGATATTAACTCTTTCACTCCCAAGAGTGCTAGTTCAAAACGGAGGAAAAAATCTTAAATTTTAGTTTGCAAAATTGTCAAACGAAAAACAAACAATACCACATGAAAGTATTGCTCCACATAGCTTTCATTTGAATGGTCGCACACGAAGGTTTCATCCACAGACTCGAATGGTACAACCACATTTATTGACCCGAGGTTTGACTGTGCATAAATCTATAGCTGGTTTTCATGTCGGGAAAATCCCAGACGATCGTACTGAGATTTCGTTTTTTCATATAATGGTGCGAGATCATTCCGATATTGCAAAGAAGTGTCGCCGGACATCGCGACCACCTTGCACTTGCACTATGGAGGGCACGGCTTTGATTTCAGAACTTGTGATCTTGTTTAGAGACTTAAACCAAGCATAGAGGTTTGGTTCCTGTTTTCACAAGTCAGGAATGATAACCGGCCATCGCAGAAATCTAGTCCGGACAGTGTCGGCAAAAAATAGAAACGTTCTCTATTCCCGATTTATCCCGCCAACTTTCCAAGACAATCGGGGACATCTTCGTCGTCGTGTTTTCATAAGTTGGACGGTCGGGAAACAACGAAATCATAGATCGTCTGGGATTTTCCTGATATATGATAACCAGGCTTTATGAATGAAAATTATTTTAGACTGTCTTTGCTGAATTTTTTTTGTAGTTTATTGATCGATGTAATTTTGCAGTTTAGTTCACTGAATGGTGGGGAACAATCACCCTCAGCTTGCGGTAGTGCTGACTGGCTTTCCAGTATAAGTAAAGCTTTATTTTGTAGTTTTATTATTTTCGCGAGGGGCTTCATTTGTGTTAAATAAACGAACATAGAAAATGTGCATTGTTTCCTTACATTTCCCATTAGAGTGCAAAGATGAATGATCATGTTAAAAAATAAGATTGTACGACCCTTGTTAAATTAATCGTGTAGTATTCAGTTCAAAGTGAGGCACTAAGAATAATTTAACTTGTCAGTTTATTCTTGATATCAACCCTTTCACTCCCAAGAGTGCTAAGTTCAAAACGGAGGGAAAAAATCTTGAATTTCATTTTGCAAATTGTCAAAAACAAACAATACCACACGAAAGTACTGCTTGATAGCTTCCATTTGAATGGTCACACACTAGGGTTTCTGATCCACAGACTCGAAAGGTACAACCATATTTATTGACTCGAGGTTTGACGGTGGAAGTGAACGGGTTAAACAACGTTTGATCGAATCAGTTTCCTCGATCGATGCGAGGATGTAAAAAATTGAACGACAAACTAAAACACAAATAGTGCAAGTTATATATTTCTGTTATAAGTTTTTCTAAGCTAGAGTGACAATGGTACAAGAGTGCGATGTTTTAAACTTCGTTTGTAAACGTTGTACTTTAATTCAGTTCATTTTATCCCGGAGAAAGAAGTATCACACTGACTAAAATTGTGCAAATTTAATTTCAAAGAAAAATTATTATTTGATAACAAACTATTTTGGACGGAATCATGGAACAACTCGTAAAATATAAAACAATATAAATTAAGAGCTATTAAAAAGAGCGACGTTTCGCTGGTTACGTACACAATAGCTTGAGGGTATTTTCCTCCAAAGGCTACAGGTAGTCTGGGAAAGTTGATAACGTCTGTTTTCCACCATTATTCTAGTACTAATTCTCTGACACAATGTAATCATCTAATGAAAGCACAGAACACTTCAATATCACGGTGCATTTTAAGCCAATTATATTGCCTTGGAGAGCAGTCTAAAGTTTGTACAAAAGGTGAAAACAACGTATGAATTGCTCGGCTGTGTCTTTATGTCTTTTTTGCGCTTTTGAACTGTGCCGAGGGAGGCTTTTTGACGCGTTTCCCTGTCAACTGGAGTCACAAGCCAGGAATCGTGTTAGCCAAGACTGCAAGAAAAGTAAAAAAGCTGAACGGAAATAAAAGTCACAGACGTTTTGTCTCTGCTACGGTGACTCAAAATCCAGTTTCAAATTTAGCGATTGTGAGAGGTGTGTTATGCTATTACTTGAATTAGCAAAGACTTTTATTTGCAGGTAAATGTGCTACGTGCAGCAAACGTAATCGCCGAGTTTGCGAAAACATTTTGGCATTGTTTGACTGAAAATTTAGTTTAATTTTACCCGGTATGTTGTGAATACAATGATGGTGCAGTTGTTTTAATATAATGATTTTAACTTGTATCCGCTTAGCCTTATGGACAACCATTTTGCTAATTACAAATGTCTCAATCGGTATTGATATTAATACAAGCGGCTTTGAACAACACGTAATACATTTGCTGGAATGATCTGTGAAGGGTTATTTTCCAACAAGTACTCCTCGAAGGAATTGATTTAAAAGAAATTATCTACCTTTGAAACTGCTTTTAAGTGGAATCTTTTCATATGAAAAAGATGATTATTGTTACGTCGTTTGCACGTGGCTCTTTGTTGTCACCTTTGTTTGAAATTGAATGGGTTTAAATTAGAATGTACGCAGAAGAAAATCAAAACGTACTGTTTTGTTTCTCTCCTTGTGCGAAAAAGCTCTGTGATAGCGACTTTAAACAAGCCTCTTCGCACTGAAGGCAAAATAGTGGACGGCATACTTACCCTTGCTATCTTGCTGGTCACTTTAAAATTCTTTTAAAATATTATGCTTTGTTTATTTGGCCATGGGTAATTATCGGTCGTAAACATTAATCTCTCTATAATTTGTAGCCATTATCGACCGGTTGTTTTGCAGTGTACATGTAATTCTCCAGACGCGTTGCTTTTAATTTGCGGTCAATGTCGCCCGAAGCCCTATTTAATGGGAACTGACCTTTTCAAAAACACACTCGTTAACATTGCATTGTCTTTTTGGACCGCTAGGAATATTTTAAAAAGAATCACGATTCTTACTGAAAACAAAACAAAACTTCGAGGCCGAAAAAAATGAAAAAAAACAGAAATGACAGTGAAGAAAATTGCGACATTTTTGATTGGCATTTCCAATTTGCCCCAAAATGCGCTTCGCAGGGACAAGTTGATTTTTTAAGGGAGGTTTAAATTAGAAAATCGTCCGTTTTAATTAACACTTTTTGGGCGTACTTCTTTTCGGGCCGATTCGTTGCCCTGGAAAATCCAAGTGACTTGTTAATTTGGTAAAAGGCTTCAAAATCAAAATGATTTAGAGAGCTAAGCATAACTAATTTACCATTGTTTAATCTATTATTTCTCATTTTTTAAGACCCCGACTCGAAAACGAAGAAAACACGGTATTTCAATAGGAGGAAGTAATGTTCCGGTCCTTAGAACAAAGTCACAGTCTCTTTGGCGCCGGGGAATTCCGGCTTTTTAATATTTTGTACCTTTCTTTGTTTTTGCATTTTTAAAGATTTTTTTTCAGTACATTGGAACATTAAGTTAGGAAGTTGCTCGATGGCAACCGGCTGTAGCCCATAGGGACTTAAAACTAATGACGCCGGAAACAACTTCTTACTTTTTTATCTTTCTTTTTGTTTATGTTAAATGAGCAAGCGAGCAATAATGAAAGTAAAGGATTAATTTTAAGAAGCCCATCTGATGATTATACTGATAGCATTTATGCTATTTGTAAGTCACGTTTTCGGTGACTTTCAAGAAATAATAATACATTGCTACGAGCACAGATGAAGCAATCGCCATAAAAAGCCCTTCAGCGTTATTAATAGCATAGTGGTGTTTTCTTCAAATGTTTACTATTTCATTTAGTTTCTTTTCATTTAAAATATTAAAAACGTTCTACGAGAAATACCGTGGATAAACATTGAATTTTAATATATATTCTAATATCAGGGATTCGTTTCACAATTCCGTCTACGAAGGAAATTAAATTATGAAAGTTAAGCGGTTCAACGCTTAAAATGAAACTCAATCTAAAGCGGCTTAGATGCAAGCCTTCGACTTTCAAAGAATTAAAGTTCTAAATAAATATTTTTTCTTTTCTCGTATGGATTATATCCAGTATCGAAACGTGTCAAGTGGTACTTGAGTTGCTATGCACGAAAACACGACAAATTACGTCCAGGTAATGTACAAGCACGACAAAATTAACCCTTTTACTCCCAAAACTGAGGAAAAAATTTTGAATTTCATTTTGCAACATTGTCATAAACAAACAGCACCACATGAAAGTACTGGTCAATAGCTTTCATTTGAATGGTCACACACTAGGGTTTCATCCACAGACCCAAAAGTTACAACGACATTTATTGGTTCAGGGTTTGACTCTGGGAGTGAAAGGGTTAATAAATTATATTTCGAATGCACTTTCGTTTGAAATAAAATAGTACATTGAAAACAAAAATAAAGCAAAATTTCGTATCTTGCTGTTGATTTTATTTGGCGAAAATACTTTAGTCGCTCGTTGAAAAAATCGGTGAAACGACGACAAGACACCAGTGATTATTTGATATATAATTAAAACCGACAGCAGGGGGTAACATCACTTCTTAGCAGCTCCACGATTTTTCACAAACGTTCCTTATGTATGTGTGCAAAAGAAAAAAGAAAACAATAGACGCAGGCTAACTAGTAGCAGTGACTTGTCTTATCTTGCAAGCAAACTGGCAGGCAAACGCGTGTTTGCTTGTGGCGAGGTGCAACGTTGTGTACCAATAACATCTAGATTTTTTTTTGGCGCGGTTTGCACGAGCTTAACGTAACGCGCATGCAACTACATAACTTGGATGTTATATGTTCATTTATGTATATGAACTATTCCAGACAGGTACTCTAATAATGAAATAACCACGAAATGCTCAATTTCCAGGAGAAAACGAGCTCCAACTATGAAAGCCGTAATATGGTAATCATTTTAACTGAATTCCAGTCATTTCTTTGAAGTTTCCGACGAATGTTATTTCACCGCAAATACACCATTTTCAATTTGTGGGAGATAAATAAAAGATTCCGCACTCACTTAATTCGAGAAAACGAATTATTTAAAGGTCGCTATTCAGATCAATGTCCTGTAATTGATACAGTATTTTCGATGCGCGCATTTTCGTTAAGTACATTTTGGCTTTTTTGACTGTGTTTTTAATATGTCTTGTCATTTTTTCTTTGTACCAAGGCTGTTTGCATAACTTGTAAAATAAGTTAACCAAAGCGCTCCCTTAATCCTCGTATATCTGTGGTTTTAAGATGCTAATCCCAACGGAAGAGCAACAAAGTACGAGCTATTTTATAAAACAAGCGATAAAACTAGAATATCCACGATAACTTTCAACAGTCCTCTTTCAGTTTCGATATTTATACTTGAGTAATCTTAATTCAATTACTCTAAAGATAAGAGTAAAACAGGGCGCGTGTTTGGAAAATCGAACCGTTCACTGTTCGCGGTTTTTAAGAGTCTTCGATAATTGCCATGAATTATGCTAAGACGGCCTTTTTTCGTTGTCAGCTCCGCATTCGTGTTTCAATGAAGCACCGGCTAGGCCCTTGTGGGCGGCATTTTGTCTTTCAAGAGCCAGCCAAATTCGTCCCCCATTGTCCACGACGACCAGATAAACACATTGTGTTAAAATTACCATAAACAAAAACCAACGGAGATCCATATAAGTGGTCTATTGTGGATTAGGAATTATAATTTACCGCTTCAGAGAAGAAGCCGCCATTATTTGGGAAGAGGCAGAATGCGTTATTGCCTCGAGGCGGTGTACTTTACTTCACAGCTTTTCGCGCCCCTTATATTAAACGGCTAGTTGGTGATTGTTTTCCAAACAGATTGCCCCTGCGAACAGTGTCGAGAAGCGCTTCGCAAAGTTATTGACATTTATAAATGAGTGAAAATTAGGGCAGCGTATGTTAAACACCATCACTTGAATAGGGGTCACAAACCTTTACTTAGAGATGGTACTCGACCGTCACATAAGTCATTTTATAAATTGACACATGCCTACCATGACGGAAAACTAGCTTACTGCCGACCAACTCGCTCAGTGAATGGCATGTAGTTACTAAAATAGCGTTAGAATGCCAGGTTTAATAATATAAGTACTTCAAGCATTGCCTTTAATTAAGGTTATTGCAGGAGCCGATAATAAATTATGGAACTGCCGGGAGGACCACAAAGAATAACAATTGCATTAAACGTGTTTTCCCAACAAAACAATCTAAACACGAACAGATAAACTTGTTCCTGTCTGTCTAACGGCCTATTAGCTGATTTTGCTTGAGCGATATGACCTCGAGGTTAAACTACTCCAGCGCAATGTCATTTTCGTTGTCCTATTATTTCACACCCTGTACGGTATGTTTAACTTTGAGAGCGGTTCAATAATTATTAATATGCTCTAAGCAAAGAAGAGTTTATTGAGGGACGCCGTGATTGGTCGGCCTCTTTGCACTGAGTCAACCTCGTTCGGCCTCTGTTTATTGCTAAATTTCCTTGCTTGTGCATTTCAATTACTTTTCGTGGTGCGCGCACGCTGATTGGTCCACGCGCATGGATTTAAATATCTATGGTTAATTACTTTTCTGACATATCAGAACGAGGTGTGACTTTTATTCATTGACGGCTAATTAGGAAGCTGCTTGGATCGACGGAGTAATAATTTCATTTCGGTCCGATCATCTGTTCTTGTGATAGTTTATTAGTACCTCGCGCTGCGTCAAGGTCCTGTCATTGTGAGCAAAAGCACAACGAGTCAACACACGCTATGCACTCGGAGGAGAAAAAACAGCCCACGTCGTTTTCAGTGAACCACATCCTACAAGCCGCTGAGAACACAATGTCTAGTGAAAGACCAAGAGAGACAGAGAGCGCAAATACCGACGACTCCAGTGAGGACAGCAATGTCAAGATTACTCTCGACGAGAACGACTTGTGGCGGAGATTCAAGTCGCTGACGAACGAAATGATCGTCACCAAAAATGGAAGGTAAGCGCGACTTAACTTGAAAGTTCTGAAAAGTTATTCTGAGCCAAATTAAACTGTCGTGTTTCAATTTTCAGGCGGATGTTTCCTGTTCTTAAAATCAACGTCACGGGTCTAGAGCCTAAGGCTATGTATTCGTTCTTGTTGGATTTCGTGTCCGTTGAAGGCCACCGTTGGAAGTACGTGAATGGAGAATGGGTATCAGGTGGAAAACCAGAGCCTCCGACACCAAGTTGCGTGTACATCCATCCTGATTCACCAAACTTTGGAGCGCACTGGATGAAACAACCCGTGGTCTTTTCAAAAGTGAAGCTGACCAACAAACAAAATGGCAATGGACAAGTAAGAACATTTCCTATTTCTAAATTACGTTTATTTTGTCTATGAAAGGAAAATTGTTTCCGCTTAATATACTCTTTAATCATGAAATAAAAGAAAACTTCTTTTCTTTTAATTCGTCCAGTTTACCTGGGATAAAATTTAATAATGTCCAGGTACCTCAATGAATGTATTTAATATTGCCTACAAAGAAATTAAATCTTGAATAAAACACGTGAAATTTTATTATAAATGTTATTTTAGTCGGTACAAAAAACAAGTAAGTTATTGAATAACTGTGTATTTTTCTTTTTAGATTATGTTGAATTCCTTGCACAAGTACGAGCCACGAATTCACATAATTCGCGTCGGCGCCCCTGAAAGCAACCGAACAGTGGTTTCTCACTCCTTTCCAGAAACTCAATTTATCGCAGTGACGGCTTATCAAAACGAAGAGGTAAGGGCGGTTCGATTGGAAATTGGATTTCTCTGCTTGAGGTCTTTCTTTTAATGGTATCCTAGGGAATCTAATAAAACTAAAGGGAATTGCTTTCTTTCCTTATCTTTGATCAGATAACCAGTCTAAAGATAAAGTACAATCCGTTTGCAAAAGCTTTCCTGGACGCGAAAGAGCGGTAAGTTACTCATCTCTGTGTACGCACACACTAGCTTTCGAGTTACCTTGACTGTTTATCAAATCCTTAAATATTCGTGTTTTTTGCCTTTTTTCTTCTCCAGGCAAGAACAGAAGGAGGCGCTGGAACAAGCAGTGGAGTCGCATTCCGCGTATTCGCAATGTGAGTTTGTTATTTCACAACAAATTGATTTGTTATTTTAAGAGATGTTTGTGAATTGTACACTTGAAACGTGGTCAATCGTATGTTGTGTGTTGCATTTTGAGAGCACGTTCAAACTGTGTCTCCGATTAGAGCGTCTCTTTGCAGTTTGCGCATAAGTGCGCGTATCAGCAAATTGTCGAAAAATTGTTAATGCCCGCCGTTCCGAGACGAGAAATTCTTCGAACAGTCGAGATTTAGCGTTGTTCGATCGAACAGAAGTTGGCACTTGGTTAAGTTTTACGCTCGCAGTTCGCACCTATTCTATCAAGCCACGTATCAAATTGTTGCGCCGAAGCTCGATTTTCTCTTTACGAAAAAGTGTGCATATTACTCGAGGCGTTCTTTGTTGGCAACAAGAAGGCAAGAAAAAGTGAGAAATCGGTCTCACTTTTGTTCACACATCTTTCACGCTGCACGCGTTACCGCGCAGATCTTTTCACCTTCAATGTGATTTTTAATGTTTTAGATCTTGTACGTTATTCATTTCTACGATTTGTTGATCTTGAGGTTTATATTTTTCTCATTTCTTTTTTCACAGACGGTTGGTTTTGTGCCGGCCCTGCGCCAGTTTACCAACATCACCATCATTCGAGGCCGTATGCCCACATTCCTCCCTCGCCATATGACCGTTTAGGGCTCAGAAGTCACCGCCCGTCGCCTTATCCCAATCCGTACCACAAACGAGCAGATCTACCCACACAAGGTAATAACGACTTTTAATTATCTACGTCTTCCCTGTCTTTGTGTTTGTAACGACTCTACAATCTCGAAATAAACTAAGTTTTGGAATCTCCAACACCGGATATACACTCGCCCAATGTAAATTTTGTGTCAATTTTGAGGGCAGTTCTTGACAGGAATTTTACTCTTGTCGTAATTTTTCCTGGACGCTAAATGTCGAGTGTCAACAAAAAGGAAATTTGAATCGCTTGTTATGATAATGTTTCACCCAAAAGAGAAAAGTAGCTGGAATAATAAGAAGAAAACCCTCCCACGAACAAGATCTCATGAAAATTTCTCTAAAGGACCAAAAGGTGCAAAGAGTTAGACAACAAGAACCGAAACAATGGGCTCTTTAGTTATTAGTTTGGCGTCTTCGCGGAAAATCGAGCTTAACATATTCTGTTTTTAACTGAAAAGTAATATCCGTTTGTTACGCGAAAGGACAAAGTTTATTATTGAATTCTGCTTTAACCCTTTGTATCTTGCGCGGTTTGCGCAGCTGGACTTTTATATTGTTGAGAAAAGAATACACTTGGACACTATTCACAATAGCCCAATCGACCAAATGGCGCGCATACAAGTTCTAAACTCGTTCTTAGCCATCAAAGGCGTTTGAGGCGACCTAAACAAACCTCCCTAAACGTCTGAAATCTGCTCCTCTTTGCTATAAAAAAACACGACACTTTTTTGTCGGTTTGATCGCTCTTGCAGTAGGGCTTTTTTAACAAAAGTTTTTACCTTAAGGTCTTATCTTTCAAAGCAGTTCTTTCATCAAAAGAGAAATTCTCGACTTGGCACGAGCAAGGCGGAACAAAAGATACTAACGTCCTTCTAAATCAGAGTTTTGTTTTTAGTTACAGTTGTAACCATAAATGTATTGTGTGTCAAGTTACAGATTTTTTTTAGATTTCGTAATTCAAAATAGCTTGAATAGCAACCTTTAAGAACGGGGATTAAGATTGCTTTTGGCACAAGTTGTAACCTCTGGCAACGAACGATAATCATCTCACATGGACGCGCTAAAATGGCGTCTTTTTTGGTCCTTTATTTCGGCACAAAAAGTGAAAAACTCTCCCAGGTTTGCAGTCTAAAAACGTGGGAAACTATTGAAAAATACGTGACGTGAAAAGAGGCGTCTAGGAGACGATACTTCAGCACTTGGAACTTTGATTTGATTAGTTGCTAGCTGTTGCAGCTCGTTTAGTTTTTATGTTCGAGCTTTTGTTCCTAATTTGTCAGCCTTTCAACTTATTCTCGTTTTGTTTTCATGTTTTAGTAGGTCATGCACCACAGTACTTTCCAACAGAATCCAACCAGCTTCTCCTTCCTGGCCCAAGTGCGCTTGACAACATTTCCATGCCGCCTGGTTCGCTGGCGCACTCTCATCACACGCCGGCTGGACCGCATCAACTTCACCCAGGCTTGAGTCCTTTCATGAGCAATTCTTCGTACAGTTCCTCAAGAGCAAGTATCGATATGGAACTATCTCACAAGGAAAACGACAGATCAAAGTGCATTCAAGCGCCGGGGATTTCACTTCACCCATCTTGGAACACGCTGGGACAAGCATGAACTTTGTAAGGACACGTTTTCCTGTCGTAGAAATCGCGAATAAAAAAAATCTAAGCCTAACAAATAGAAAAGTACAACAAAATTCTCGCTTGAAGACTTTAAGGCTAGGATATTCACAATTGGGTCGCAAAAAATGTCTTTTCCGGGGTAAAACTATTGTGTCCGGCGTTTTTAAATTGGTATTACACATAATTTGACCACGTCGCGCCTTGTCGAAATTCTGAATTTATCCTGAGCAAAAAAGCGATTTAAAAGAAGATACTCGTTAACTAAGAACCTTTTTTAAGTTGATATGATTTTAACTCTCGCCGGGTACTTTAAACTTATTTCGGTTCTGATCAAAGTTTCGTGTTTATTTATTTAATTTATTTTCGTTGCGCTTCAGAACCAAGTTTGATCCTTTCACTCCCAGGAGTGTCACAGCTGAAAACTGGGAAAAAATCTTGCAAAATATTCAGAAACAATTTTGCAAAATATCCAGAACCAAACAGTACTATATGAAAGTACTGCTCAATAGCTTTCATTCGAATGGTCACACACTTAGTTTCATCTACATACTTGAAAGTTAACCATATTAATTAACTCGAGATTTGACTCTTGCGAGTGAAAGGGTTGACGTCCAAACAAGCTCAAGATATAATGTTTTAAGCGTTTATATGGATATGTACATAAATGGAAAAATTTATATTGATTTAAGAGGAATATATAGCTGGTAAAATCAAGTAAGAGAAATATTTATTAAGATAAAGATGATTTCAATTATTAGAACGAAAACTTCTCATGATTAGAACTTGTAAATATTGTTTGTACAGAAGCGGTTGTGTTTATGCATGAAAATATGAAATGAAAGACCTTGTTCACAACGAAGTGAAAGTTGCTACTTCACAAATTTGGTGTTCTGATATGATTTTGAAAAGTGCGATATCTTTGAAGCGATGAAGGGCAGGATTTACTTTTTATTACAGTTGTAAAGTTATCCGATAAGCTTGAATAAAATAAGTAAGAGAGGGAATTCAAATAATTGTGTTGTCGTTGTTTATTTCATACCTCACATCGTTGAGATAGGTGTATACCAGAAACGCAATAATTTATTTAGCTCTGTCCAGCGCAAAATTAACTTATTTCCGGTCCTGGACTATCAGAATGTTAATTTCGTTAATTGACTTCGAAAAAGTTTTCAACAAAACAGGTGATTTCAATCAAATTCGGCGCGGTATCGTAAACAACGTTAACGCCTCACACTGAAAAAGAGATTATTTCGAAACGAGTGACCCATTTTCCACGCCACTTAAAAACATATAATAAGTATTGTTTTGATAAAGGTGCAGTGGCGTGAAATTGCGATAAAACGGCCTTTGGCAAACATCAAGACGAATACTAGCTAACTTCGTGTCCAAGTTAAGTGTCTGAAGAAGAAAAAGAGAATAGTCGCAGCCCCTTCACACTAGCTTGCTATTCAAAGAACACAACAGCATGGACGTGTTGACGAAAATTGTCACTGTGTTTTATATATATACCACAATTTTTATAACTCTCTGTGATGTATTGTCTTAAACATGACAAACGTGAAGCAGGTAGAAGCGGCTGATACAAGAGATACCAGCATGGCATGTTTGGTTGATAACGTGTGCGCAGTCAGTTGAGGGACGCCCTTGGTTCGCCGCTGACATTGTTCATGGTTTGATTATATTTCCTTGCCTTTGAAGGCGGCATCGCCAAGGCACATGCGGCAGCGTTTCAAACGCATATTCAATTAATTTGACCTTTGTTTTTAACACTGAGGTGTAAATTTGGCTCACAATAGGAACTCGAGATTGACGAAGATTAATAAAAACGCTTCAATCTCCAAAACGATTTGAAACTGGCAGTCGAGTGCAGTTCTGTTTCGAAACGACAAGTTGTTTTCATCTAGTTCTTCCTTGTACAGTACCATTCACGGCACTTGTCTCATTCGAAATGGAGAAGGACTCTGAAGGGGCACGAACGAAGTGTTTTTCGGCACTTTGATCATAAAATTCTTTCTTTAATCAGCCTATGATTGTGGTCACCTTTGTTTACCGGAACTTGCTAAACTATATTACTTTCTACTACCTCTGTTATGATAATGAAGGGTTAATAAGTCGAGTCCTATGTTATTTACTGCTTTCTGTTAATCACAGAGTTTATTGAACCTCATATTACTGACGCGTCTTTCTTTGATATGATAATTCCACTGAAATCGATGCGGCTTTACTATTGTTCTACTCGTCTTAACCGAACGCCGTTGGCTTCCACGCCGCAAAATTCCGCGAGCAGTTACAACATAAATCTCGCGAAACTTCAAAATCTTACCTAAACACGCTTTGTAAAGCAAACTGTTTGAAAGTTTGTCTAACCTCCGCAGCCACTCGACAAACAAGTTTGAACTTTTGGTCTTTCGTGGAGTGCCGTTAATAAAGCCGGCGCGCGGCAAAATACTTAAGTCTAAGCCAAGCGTGGATAATGTTTTGGCGTTACAGTTTAAAGTTAATAAAAATGTTTTCTCATAAACAAACCTTAAATTCACAAGCTCCTTTGTTTTAAGCGCTGTTCAGTTTTCTTTGCGGTAAGATGTTGTTCGATTGTCATTTTGATGTCATGGTTTGCATGTACATGCCACGGCAGGAAGTACTGTAATCGGTGGAACGCATAAGTTCAAAAAAAAGTAGAAAGCATTGTGGAGTTCCATTTTATTGATACAAAACTTAGAAAAATAATAAAAGAAAAGTCAACTTTTTCAGTTCGCTTCAGGCTGATTTTGCTATACACTTTAATTTTGTTCCCAATCTCCTTTTTGCTTCTAGCATGTCCGGCAAACATGTGCGGCCTGGTTCCTTTAGTTGTCTGGTTCTACTTTATTTGACTACACTACCAAAAGCCATTCAATGTGAAATACAGTCAAACCTGTATCAAGCGGATCCCGTATTAAGCGGAGACCCTTTATTAACTGGACAGTAGCAAAAATCTCAAAATTTATCAGTTCCCTTATTTACTGTAAATAATACCTAACACCCTCGGGGAATGCTCTAGTGTCCGCTTAATACAGGGTGTCCGCTTAATAGAGGTATTATTTACAGTAAATAAGGGAAATGATAATTTTTTAGACTGCAAGTAGTCTCTATTTTTCGCTTAAGTCCGTGAGGCGAACGCGCGATTTACGAGTGGCGCGCGCCGCGAGTTGCGTGGGCGCGAGAGGAAGCGAAAAAATACGCGCCCACGCAACTCGCGACTACCGATTTCTCGAACCAATTTTCGTTTCCGTGGAGGTTCGAGAAATCGAAGTTCCACTGTATTAAGCAGACATCCTGTATTAAGCGGGCACTAGCGCATTCTCCGAGGGCATTTAGGATGAGCCCGGTCAATAATGTGATAACATGACTCCTAATACATCCTGATATACAAGACTAGATGGCATTACAACGCTAATACTCATCGGATCTGAGTTAAACTAAGCATGACAGCTTCAAAGTTGTTGCACGCCAGATAAGAAAAGCCATGTGGAGAAATGTGTGGAAACGTATTCACCATCTAATGCAGCGGAACTGGACCTCGGGGAAGAAGTACAAAATAAACATATGAACACACACTCATTCAAATGACAATGACCCGAGTTTCTCTGATCGTGCCGTCAGATTCAAGTTAGTAATTTCTGCGGACTGGTTCGTTCCTACGTCACTCAGCCGTCAGAAACTGGTGCACGCTCCTTTATAAGAAGAAACCCTTGTGGCACGTGCCTTTGTTTCTGTAAAGACATTGAATGGAGGAAAAATGTCACTTAGTTTACGATCTAGCAATTTAGCGTGCATAATTGCGAATAATGCGAGCGCATTGGAAGGGTGTTATATAGCTGTTTCGAGAAAGGTTGTCGTAAAAAGCGCACGCGACAATCCCGAAAGGTATTGTGGGAAGTTTTAAGCTCACGGTTCCTTGACTTCAGCATTTCAGGGAAATCTGAGAAAATGGCACGAGACGCCATGGACGTATGTTTGAGAGTGCTAAAAGAAAGCAACACAAGTAGGTTCGACAGCTACAGTGTCAGGAACGCCGGTACCTTGCTGATCATTTCCCAGATTACCTTTCGGGATTGTCGCGTGTCGCGTGCGCTTTTTCCCGACAACCTTTCTCGAAACAGCTGTATGTTGTCCCCCTAATCGCTTGCACAATCTGATACAAAGACTTTTCAAGGGCTCGACGGAGGATTATAAATTTGTCGTACGCATATAATGAAACAGTTAAAAGAGTAGGAAAATACAGTCGAAGCTCTCTGAGCGGACACTCTCGTAAGCGGACAGCTCTACTTACGGCCGCCTTGACAAAACCCCGTTTGAACTCTAGCTCATACAAACTCTGTATTTACGCATTGCCGCAAGCGGCCAGCTCCAGTTGCGGACACTTTTTTTTAGGGTGTCGCTTACTTACGGGAGCTTCCACTGTATAAATCAATTTCACAGTTGCTACATACTAAATTTTCAAACAGGAACTAGCTGTCCAGAGGGGGCGGGGGGGGGGGGGGGGGGGGGGTAACCTGCGATGGACTAGCCGATCCCATCGAGCGCGGCGGGAAGCGCAATACTCCTAGTCGGCTTCATGCTGCAGAATCTGGGGTAAGCTCCGGCGGTGTGGGCCAGTCATTTGGCTTGTCTCCCAAAACACTATCAGTCTTCGGCTATTTTTAAGATTAGGGTCTGGGGAGAGTGTACGGTCTCGCGAGGCACGCGCGCGAGCATTAGCATTTCGCGCACTTCCTGCCAGACAGGCTATGATTATATTTTTGTGATGTGATGATAATCACAATAAATTGAGTACCGCATACCAATTCAATTCAACCGGAAAAATATATATACTGACCGTTAAATGTTATTTCACTCTAGCTGTGGTGCAGACAAGTAGTCACAATATATTGGCCATTTTAAAACCTGCCCTATTCTATTTCCGTAGTACTAGCCTTGTTATTATTAGCCTTGTTATTTTAGGCTAAGGGCTTGCGCGAGAAATTTCTATTATATCTGTTGCTCAAACAAGGCTAAATCAGTATTTTCAAAAAGGTATGCGGACTATTTTCAAGTCGACTGCGGACCTGCGATGGACTAGCCGATCCATCGAGCGGCGGGAAGCGCAATACTCCTAGTCGGCTTCAGCTCCGGCGGCGTGGGCCAGTCATTTGGCTTGTCTCCCAAAACACTATCAGTCCGAAATCCGAAAGGTTCGTTATCGTCACATCAAATAAAGTGCGGAAGTAGATGACTAAGTAAGGATTGTTTTTAAAACTGAACTTATCCGCTATGTGGGTAATTTTAAAAGTCTCTTTAAAATTTTAATCTATTATAAATGTTGCGGAACTTGCAAAACTCGTTAGAAAACAGTCCTAAGGCTTTGAAACTACAGGTTTGTCTTCCCTTAAAGGAGCTACGTCACGGTTGGCGCATCTTGAAAAAATTGGCCATTTTTTCAAGTTCGCCGTTCGCAATCCGTCTTAATCTTCTCCATCCTCAACCATCCTTGTTTCTGTTTGGTTTCTTATCACCTCTCTGGTGTTTTTCTAGTAAACTATTATTTTTAGACTTTCTTCGATTTTAAGGAGATTTTGCACTTCGCAAAAATGACTTAAAATATCGTGACATAGCTCCTTTAAATGGCCACGAAGTCTTGGGAAAAAATCGCTTTAACCCAGTTGTTGCGTACGAACATCTTCGAAATTTCTTGTAAAATCGGAGAGAAATTCAATTAACATGTTTGCTGTTGGTCTTTTCGTTGTCTGGAATCAAAGAAAAAAAATTAATAGTAAAACATGAAATTGATTAGTTATGAATAATTTTTCGTGTTGACTCGCGTTTAATTTTACTTGATTAATACTTGGACTTTATCACGATTGTCTTTCAATTTGTAAATTTTTATTAAAGAACTGAGGTAAATAACACATGTGGACAAGAAGCTGGTAAAAATTAATAACATTCGCGTTGTAAAAATTCGAAGACGCAAGCACCTCGTTTTGTGTCTATAAAGGCCTTTTTAGCCGGAAGTAAAACATAAAGTTTCATTTCCGTTATCAGATTATTGTATGTACAGTGGAATCCCGTTTTCTCGAACCTCCAAGGGGAACGAAAATTGGTTCGAGAAATCGGGAGTTAGAAATATCGGGGGTAAAATTACAGCGAAACAAATCCAAGGGAAACGACTTTTGGTTCGAGTAATCCGGCGGGATTTTTGAGAAATCGAGGGTTCGAGAAATCCGGATTTCACTGTATTACGTTTTTAAAAATAACTGCACTGATTTTCAGCGCAAGAAAATAATACTGAGTTTTATTCAACTCTACTGTATAGAATTGAGTGATAAAAATCATCTTTTTTCTCTGCTGGGTTTATTCTCTCAATTGTATTGGCAATGTTTGCGGTTCAATTCCATCAAAGTAAACATAATAACTTACCACTGCACAGAAGGTGGCCCATAGCAAGAACGATCCAGCCCGTTGCCTTGGTAACCAGTGCTTTTCCTTGAGTTGTGAAAAGTTGCGCCCGATAGGGAATCTCTTTCTAGATGCCGGCTTCTGTTTAGTTCTCACACACAAGTGGCACGCATGGCTTATTTCTCGTCAATATTTGCGTTTTCCTCGTTTTTCAGTCAGCTCCAATTAGAAGGACTAGAAAACGCGACAAAGGAAATACAGTATTTTGTCATTGACTGGAAGTGTCTTTTCAAAGTTCGAAAATTTTCAACAAAACTTCTGCGAAAGAGCCTTTATCCAGGCAAAGCGCATGTGTGACCTACAATTGACATAAAGTTTATTATGCCTAGCACCTAGCACTGACTGATCACTCTTAAGACTATTGACACAGTACATATGCATTAAAAGGATTTTACAAGAGTTGTGATATAAATCTGCACCCCGACCAAACGGTGGCTAACACTACCGGAGCTTATTGCGTTTCCAGTCTCCGTCTTCTCGAAGCGATCAACACCTATTTTCTCCTTACAATATCAATACATTGTCAAATAGACAGATGACGAGAATAAAGAAAATCATCAGCACTGAGATATTGTGTTGATGTACCACGAAATTCTCAGAAATAACACTGAATTCAATATTTAACAGTTATTCCACGACCCGAACGTTGATTAGCCTCCTCGCAGACTTTCTTTTGGCTCGTCACGCAAGGAGGCTGCGAGGAGGCTAAACAAGCGAATGGAATAACTGCTTTACTAAATTCTTCATTAACTTACTTACTACTACTTCGGTATTACTTGAGAAACTTGAGAAAGATATTACCCAGTCATGATATTCTGTCAGTGCCACAAGCTACTCAGTAAAGCCTCGCCGCCGGTTTCCATGATCGCAACGATCGCAGTCTCGCTGCGATCACGGTTGCGACGTTGCGACTGCGATCGTTTCGATCGTTGCGATCATATGGAAACCAGGCTTAAAAGAATTCCGAGTTCTCCAGAACAGGAGTCGAACCAAAAACCATCGGCACACCGGACAGACGCTCTACCACTGAGCTCCAGGAGACTGGTTTTTGAATAATTTTTTTTTAATTCCAAATGCATATCACTACAAATAAAGTACAAAGGCCTTCGTAGTCATTTTCTTAAATTTCCAATTTAAACCCAACATTGCGTGAAATGTTGTAAAAAGCGAGCCTCTTTTTGCAACATTGCACTCACCAATTCACCTTAAAGGAAACGAGAAGCAATCTGGGGCGAGTCGCATCTCGCAGGCGCTTGTGGGACCGTTACTGGGGACAATATGGCGGCCAGCTTGACGACGCGTTCCCAGTAACGGTCCCACAAGCGACTGCGAGATGCGACTCGCCCCAGATTGCTTCTCGGTTCTTAAGTGGCGAATTGCAGTGTGCCCTGAGCGTCAATGTGCGCAATTACCGGTGTGGTACAACTATTAGGCATTACCAGAATAAATCCTTCGGGCCAACATTTAATTTATTCTGGTATTTAATGTCGACATTCTCTGTGTAATGCGTTGAAATTTAAATAAATGAAGAAATGCTCTCACGAGCTCTCACGTCGAAATACTCAGAAAAAAATTCTGAGCTCCCCAACGGGAATCGAACCAATGACCTTCCAGGTGCCGGTTGGACGCTCTAACCACTGAGCTATGGAGGACTCATGGTGAGCAAGGCCATACAACTAGGTTCATATGTGACAATATGAAATTTATTGTCAATTTTGATCATTCGTTGTTTTGCTTGGACTAATTATAGTGTGTGGTTACTGACGTATCGAGAAGTACACGTCACGCGAGTGTGGTTTTTGAAACGGATAAAGTTGATAAGCCTGAACATGCGCCGAACCGTGAAACACTGCCTTTAACTAGTAAATTTTAAAGCTGCCAAGTTTGAGAAGTTTGTACAACTCTCAAATGCGGAACTAACTTATGTACTTCTTTTATAATACAGTAAAAAGAAAAAGAAAACTTTACAATTTGGAAAGGTTCTGAAGGTTTATACTAATAAAATATTGATTTGACAAAATGTTGTGTATTATATATATTCCAGACCTGTTTCTTAAACCCAACACGCATTTAAAACCCGACTTCACAGGGATTTTTTATTGATTTTATCAACTTCTATATGTGACGTCCATCGCTGTAAATTGATATTTCATGGTTAATTTCTCGTTTTAATGGTTAGATGGTTGCTTGCTGTGATCTCTAGCTGCGAAAGGCAAATTGGAAACTTATTTTAAACGAAAATATTTTAAACGTAAAAATATTGATTCGCATTATTCAACTTTCTGCTGAATAACTAACCACCTTTTAAAGTTATTGAATCGAAAAATTGTGAATTTCGCCGTCGTTTAAATGTTCCTTAGCCACAAAATTAGTGAAGCTTCATTTGCTTCATCGTACTATAATTCTCCCCACTGGGGACGTTTATTCGCCACTTTAGAAACGAGAGCAATCTGGGACGAGTCGCATCTCGCAGTCGCTTGTGGGACCGTTACTGGGGACAAAATGGCGGCCAGCTTGATGACGTGTCCACAATAACGGTCCCACAAGCGACTGCGAGATGCGACTCGCCCCAAATTGCTTCTCGTTTCTCATCGGCAATCTTCTGTAATATTCGAAAATGCTCGGAAAGCTTTTGGAAAAGTTCGCGTGACCTTCGGATACTCTTCGAAAAATCTTCTAAAATGTTCGGTAAATGGTCGGAAATCTTCGATCGGAAAATCTTCAAATCTTCTTTATTAGTATCCGCGTACCATGCATTCTTCTCCATATTTACTTTTGCAAATCGCGGCTCCAGTCACTGGTATCTTCCTTTTGTCAACAGCAGTCGTCGCTCGCCATAGAGAGCTTCATATATTAAATACCATTTTTTATTCAAATTTAAGGAAGCCTCAAAATATTAATTTCCAGTTATAGAAAAACACCAAAGAGGTCATGACAAACAGAAAACGAACATGATTGGCTAATACTGAGCAAAATTATGACGGATTACAAACGGCGAACATGAAAATATATTTAGGCCTTGCTAGGATGCAATAGCCTTGACGTAGCTCCTTTAAGGTTATTCCATCGAAATAGAAGTTACACTGGGAAGTTTCTGAAACTTTCCCTAGTTGAACATTGTGATGTAATGTTTCAAAATATAGAATAAAAAGAATAGGTCACCAGCCTCGCGAAAGAGATATAATCGACTAAAAATCCCACATAATTCCTTACAAAATCAACCAAAAACCCGTATTTTTTCACGTTTTAAGTGATTATTAATATTTCTGCACTGAGAATTGGTCTATACTCCTTGTATAGAAAGAAGATGATTACTAGACTTAAATATGCGAAAAAAATGATAGGTCACCACGCTCGTTTACGAGAAAACGATCATTAACCTCTTTGGCGAGCATAGCCATAATCGGAAAAAGCCGCCATGTTTTTAATGTACGCGCGCTAATCACACGCGAAATTGTGCGCAGAAAGGATGCGCAGTGCAATACTAAGGAATGACCTTAAGGCAATTAATATTCCTTGTTGATCAGATTTTTTATTCTCATGGCTTATGGACCGAATTCAAAAAATGGCTGCCAATTTAAATTTATTTTGTATGCATTTAAATTAGCCTCACTAACCTCGTTCTAGAGTAAAAATTATTTGAATTATCAACTTAAAAACGAGGTTAGTGAGGCTAATTTAAATACATACAAAATAATTTTAAATTGGCAGCCATTTTTGCATTCGGTTTATACTGTGTTTAAAGAGATATTAGATGTTAATCGATGTTAGAACTAAAAGGGTTAAAGATGATTTCCAGTCCGTGCTGCGCAATCTCCGCCGCAATGTTTACACGAGTCTCATACGAACGAATGTAAATACTAGCCAAAATAAAAATTCCGGGACAAACTTACCTTTTTCTTCATTATTAACGCCAGATATCCTTGCCAAACAATAATAACGAGTTGAAGAACCTCGGCGTTATCCCAAACCGACGTTTCAGCTCATCGAGCATTCCTATTGCACAACGACTCGTAATGGCGGACTAAAAAACTTCAAGTACGCTAATACCGAAGTGTAACGTATCAACAAATTCAAAACAAAAATGGGAACAAACCCTGAGCATGCGCAGTACGGACTGGAAATCATCTTTAAGGAGCGTACGTTTTTGGCAGTCAACATCTGCTTAATATCATGCAATAACTGGATTAATAACTGGCGGGTAATTCACGTTTATGGACACTGATCAAATTGCGTTCAAATTGCCGTAGAGGCTACAATTTTTATTTGGGGAAATTATTATGTTTCTTCATTCTATAAGGCCCGGCCAAACGCAAGCAACATTTCGACAAAACATGGCGCAACATTGTTGTGCACAACATGTTGCACACGTTTGGTCACACTGTTGCAATAAGTTGCAGCATGTTGAATGGCGCTTTGAAATCAGCAGCGAATCGAACTAGCGCGCATGGTCGGTGCAACAATGTTGCACGAACGTGGCCAACGAGTACAACATCATGCAACGTCCAAAAATGTTGCACGGAAAATATAATGTGAACATTTTCAAACTTGATCCAACGCCATCCAACATGTTGCAACATATTGCAACAGGGTGGCCAAACGTGTGCAACATGTTGTGCGCAACAATGTTGCGCTACGTTGCGCTGAAATGTTGAGTCCGTTTGGCCGGGCCTTAAGGTTTAAATTTATATATAGGTTTGGGTACTTAACTCTAAAACTGTGCGCTTGCGAGGCCTTTTGCGCAACGTGATCACGAAGGTTTACAGTAACCTTAAAGGGACACTGTCCCGGCGTATTTGCTCAAAACTGTTATAAATGCATGAAATGGTCCCTAAATCTATGAAATAAGAACTTAATAAACTCTAACTAAATGATAAAAAGTAATTTCTTCAAGAAATTCCATACTGCAACAAAATATTTGCAAAATTTCAAAGATTTCCGAGCCAAATTTGAAACTTTGAAAAACTGACATCCTGATGTTTTTTCAAAAATCCATATTGCAATCCATTTCCATCCTCGCTGTCGTTTGTCATCCTCACTTCCTAATGGATTCCTGTCATTTGTCGAGTGCTATTCTACAGAATTAAACCATTATTGTTCAACTTCCTATGATCTAGATATGTTTCTGAGCTTCCCAAAATCATGTTAAAATCAGGACAGTGTCCCTTTAACTGGAGACAAAGCGAATTCAGTTTCCTTTATGAATATCCTTTTATATAAAAGGAACTCGCCAACAACTCGCCGGGTGTTTTAAGAATCGCAGTCTCAAGTTGTTTCAAATTGAACTTTGTGGTAGGACAACAGCGGCAGATGGTAAAAATCTAACGCACTTGATTGGTTATCACGTGAAATGTTATGAATTTTCCCCACTGGAAATTGCATGATGAATTTTACGGAGTTGTTTTTCAAAAATGTCAAAAAAGGAAACCGGTAACTGATTGTTGAAACTTCCGAGAAATTATAAACTGAATATATCGAGTCAATTTCTTAATAGATATTACAGAAAAATCCACAAGCGTCGCTCAAATAGCATTGTTAATTTACTTGTACAACACGGCGTGCCAAAATTAATTTGTTCGTGCCGTGCATTTATTTAGTTCCATTTTTCAATGCTGAGCAGAGTGGAAGCCAAAATGAGTGTGGGCAGTTGCGCGCATAATCAGCAGAGAGCTATTGTTTCACGGGTGTTTATTCCATTAGCAATAAGTTTGCAAAACAGTCTATGCCCGTCAGGTATTTAAATAGTTTTCTTTTGGGGAGACAAATTGTAATTTGTTCCCATTTTATTCGACAACCCACCGCGCTTTTGTTCCTCAGCGCAACACGAAGCAGTCGACACTGGAAAACACAAATGGCAACATGTCGCGGTCCACCGCTCTTGGATTTCGCGTCTTCTTCGCTTCTGTCGTAGTCTTCTCTGCATTTTGCAGAGCTCAAGGTATGTCCGAGTGTGTCATGATGTGTCTTGGTGGTTTAAGAAGCGATTTACGTGTGATAAGTCTAAAAATATGATGGCTTTGCGATCGCAGACACTTAAACGTTAGCTTTGTTGTGTTAGTCAGTTTAGCATTATTATGGGCTGATTATTTTTATCAAAACTAACAGTCGAGGTTGTTCAACACTCGCACTCGCCAAATTACTCGACCAGCCCTCAAAATAAAGATAAAACGCTGTGGATATTTGCAAAGCAGTCCACACTTGACCAACGGCTGTCTACGTGAGTAGATCGAAGCACTAAATAGAGAGCAGATTTTATATCTCACAATCAAATCAACTGAAGTTAAACGTTAAGGGCAGGCTAGTCTGTCAAAATAACACCGAGGTTTACACTTTGTCTAGGATTCTGGATTCAGGCGAATCGCTACTATTTATGTATTTACGCATATATGGAATAATTTAGTAGTTATTGAAAGCAACATATATTGTCGAAATACAAATAGAGGCCAGTTGAGTTAATAATAAGAACAGACCTGAACAGGTGGGTTCAAAACAAAATGCAATATTACACAGAATTGCAAAGCTATTCATTCAACCTTCCCGGGTGATCGATTTCCTCAGAAAGGTAAATTTCGACTTTGATTTTTTAATTAAAACTGACAATATCATAGACCCAAATTACATTTTCACTTTTCGAAATTTAATTATATTCAGAACACTGACTATCGGTTGGATTTAATGTTAAATGTTCTTGTCAAGTGTTGTCAGTGAGTGAGATACACTGTAACTGGCAGTAAGATGGACATGAACGGGCGAAACTAGCAACCTTAGGGAGAGGGAATCGAAAGAGAGTAAATTTCACATATCGGCGTTATTATTTGTTGACAGTCGTCATGTTCGACAAGAAAAGGCTTCTAATGCGATGTATTGAATAAAACTACTCAGAACAACAATCGAGCTCTTTACGGTGGTCACTGCACTAATTGTCCTCTCGCCTCCATATTGAAAAGGCGAAAAGTCGTTTACATTGTATAAATGGGACTCTTTTGTGTCACATATCAAATAGTCTTAAAAGATATGGCAAGGTTTAAGAGTTTTACCTTGAATTAGACCCATGGGCTTTCGTTTGTATTATGCAGGATAAAACGCTATGACGAAACAAGAGAAATAAGCCAATTTTCTTGACAATACATTTAAATGGAACTATTGGAATACTGCATCTGTTTGCTAAATAGAAATCTCGCTCAGGCGCTGTTAC
Organism: Desmophyllum pertusum; assembly: GCA_029204205.1. Lineage (NCBI taxonomy): Eukaryota > Metazoa > Cnidaria > Anthozoa > Scleractinia > Caryophylliidae > Desmophyllum > Desmophyllum pertusum. Next base: position 6,824,023 of record MU826826.1, on the reverse strand, counting down.
CAAAAATAAGGACTTAACTGACAGATAAGCGTCGTTTTAGTCAAAACTGCTTACCGCCAGCTGAAACCATCTGCGTTTATCCGAAAACATGGGTGCTAGGGTAACCACATATAGAACGGTTAATTAACTAATATTGGCGACATGTAGGTTCACACATAACAATCCAAATCGATTGTGGTTCGCGCTGCATGCGTAAATTTATCATTTGACTTCCAGCAGCCTCCTATCGGGAATTTTAATACTTTGGTTTAGAAATAAGGAATGTGCGAACATATAATTTGTTGAAATTAATAATAAGAAACCACAAGTAATTTAAAAATCCCCCACGGTTTACCGAGTAGGCAACCCTCTTATTTTTGTGAATTGCGTCATAACAAGTACATTTTATCATGCTTGTCAGTACGATGTTTTAAAACTTCCTGGGATGAAATAGAAGTCATGTTCAAACTGCATCATATAACAATACTAAATATATTTTGTTTAGAATTCACAATCTATAAGTTCACGATATTTTAGTTAATTCTTTAATTTTAGAAAGCAAATACTTCCTTTACAACTGCAAATTAAACATCTGCTGCTAGCCAAAATTAAGAAAACATATCAGATAGAACGGCGCTTCATAGCGAGAGAAAAATACTTACTTAAGCCTGGTTTCCATATGATCGCAACGATCGCAGTCACACCGATCGCAACGATCGCAAGAGTGGTTTCCATATGATCGCAACGATCTCAACGATCGCTACGATCATTGCGACTGCGATCGTTGCGATCGTTGCGATCATATGGAAACCAGGCTTTAGCTACTACCTTAAAAACCCGCGTACAAGAAAATGTGGATTAAGAACCTGCAGGCTGAGTGACATTTGGCAAATTAAACCCCCAATATATAAGAACCACTTCAGCCTGACAAATGAAGCAGGTTCTTATTTGGAAAAATGAGCTAAACTCAGAAAACACAGGCTTAGACCAAAATGACGTGCTCAGGTTGTAGGTCCATAAACTGCCCAATCACAAGACAGTAAAAACCCGTAAGTAAGAACCTAGTTTTTAAGAACCTGTATACAAGAACCTGTTTAGCCTAAAATTTGAAACAGGTTCTTATTTTCTAAAATCTATATAAAAAAATGTGTACACTTGGGCAAATAAGATAGGTCAACATTTGGATCCTCTTTGGAGACACAGTCAGTCATTTTTACATAAATACTTACTTGGTATGCAGATTTTATATAAGGAATAGGCTGAATACCACTAAATTCTATTAGCTACAATGTAATTTTTTTCTTCAGAAAATAAGAACCTATTTAAGAACCTAAATAGCCTAAATTTGTGCTAATTACCATTTATGTAAGAACCTGTTTAGGCTAACTTGGGAAAATGCAGGTTCTTACTTGCGGGTTTTTACTGTATTATACAAAGTTTAGTTTGTTGTCTTACCTAGGAACTAAATTTGTTGGCAATTAGGCCTGATGATCAATGCTTTACTTTATAAAATAGAATTAAGCGGATATACCCCACACAGCGGTCAAACGCAAAAATTGCGCGCCACTTCCGGTTTCCGCGGCCTTGACTTTTCCATGAGTTTGAAGCGTAATGGCCGCGAAGTTTGTAAGGAAACGTTATAGAACATGTAGTGGTAAACCAAAATACGAGCTGAGACACTTTTTGGATAACAATTATTACATTATCTATGCACACTCCGAGTATAAAGCTTAAGTTTTCAGTAAATTTCTTAAGTTTGAGCTTTAAAGCGGACGACTTCGCAATTTTAAGACATTTGACTGCAAAGTTTTGGCTGGAACTGCGCGCGCGCAGTACGTTTGACCGCTGTGTGGATACACCCATATTCAATTACTTTTATGGCCAGCAGCAACCAGTATTTACCATGTCAGAAATATAAGATAACCTATATTTAAATTTAAGAACCTGAAAAGCCAGATTTCTCACTAGACATCCAAATTGCAATGTGTAAAAAACATTTCAGCCTGCCTTGGAAACATAGAGGTTCAATACGCGGGGTTTTACTGCATTAAGGGGGGATTCTACCTGAATTTCAATGAAATTTTAAGAGGTTTAAAAAAGGGATAGAAGAAAAAAAAAAATTTTGGAACACGTCAATTGTCAATCTACTAATTTTTAACTTCAAATTCTAATTTTAAAACTACATTAAATCTTCAATATTTCTTATTTCCCTAAATTTTACAACTCCTTTGAGAAAAACTATTTCCTCCCCAAAATACCCAAAAATCACCCAAAAATTTACAAAACACCCCATAACATAGATTCATGGGATGAGCTAAGAGTTTTTTGATTGCTTGAAACGCGAATGAGATATTTCCATTAAACCCATGTTAAGTGGCGGAAAAATGGCATTCATATTAAATATTGCAAATAATTATATTATTACAGTCGTCTGATACTTGTTATTCGTTGTTGCATTGTTGTTGTTGTTGTTGTTTTATTTTTTTTGACTTATAATTTGTGTAGTGGAGGGAAGATCCTATGAAAACTAAAAATACAAAAAAGTACGATAATAGAACATTAGAGAGTTGAAGGTGCCAGCTCAAAAAATGGTCCAAAAATTTGACAACATTGACAAATGTCCAAAAACAAAATTGACTGAAAACGTTTCTCTACCTATCATCTAAACTGACATTCAGACAACAACAACGACTTTTCAACATATCAATTACAAAATGATTGAATAGAAAGAGACAAGGACTAAGTAAATAGCTAATTAGGCTGAGTAACTACAATTTATTCTATTTACAATATTAAGACTAGGTTGTTGGAGAAAAAGCGTTAATGAGGAAAAAAAGGAAGGGAAAATATAATTATAGTCAAGTGGTAATTCGATCAGAAAAATTAATTGGTTGTAAATAATGCATGTGAGTTTAGAAAAAGAAAAAGTTAATAGGCATCAAATTATCTATATTTTAACTGGCAGCTGACTATCAGTTCAGTCATTATTCAGTTCAGGTTCAGTTGGGTTTGATTGACGTGGGTTATGAAACATAAAAAAGAAAAATAACTCAAGTACAATGTAAAATGCGAGAAACAGTGCATTGTGATCACATAAATGATTCCACATGCAAATATTTCGAAAAAGTATTCGAATTATTTCATAACCAAATGAAACTTGTTTCCTTTCAGTTGATATATATTTTCTTCCGTATCAAAAAAAAAACATGAAAAATAATATTTTATGATCGAGATGTAAAAGGCATTTTAAGAAAATTAAGTTGGTAAAAACAAACTTTTTACATTCTCGCGTGAGCTTACCCTGGATACTTTGTTGCTTTCTACGCATTACTACCTGATCAATCTAGTCCAATCAGAAGAGTCAAACTGATCAACATTTATGATGCAGTAGCCGGGTGTGCAGCATTTGGAGTATCTATCACTAATCGTGAAACTTTTTTCTTCGTCTTGTGTTAGGTAATTCTTGTCCAGATGGCTGGACGTTCTTAGAGGGTTCTTGTTACTTCTTCTCGAACGAGACTGCCACATGGGTAAACGCTCGCCAGCGCTGCAAGGAAACTGGAGGAGACCTCGTGACTGTATCTTCGGATTCGCAAAATGCTTTCGTCGCTTCACATCACTCAAGCGTTAGTTGCTTAACCGAGGTGTCCTGGTTGGGACTTCGTCGCAATCCCAGGAATGCTTCTCGATGGGTTTGGCTGGATGATTTAGATGCGGAGCTTACGTACACAAAATGGCATAGGAAAGAACCAATGAACGATCGTTTAGATAAAAATTGCACGGAAATTCATCCCAGCAAGAGTATATACTGGTATGCAAGAGAATGCTCCGCTCAAGGATGTTATATATGCGTAGTAGGTAAGCATAAATCCTAAGTTCTAAATATTAATTATTGATCCTTGCAGTATGCTACATTTCTGATCCTAGCAGTATGCAAGAACGTCTATAAGTCATCCATCTATCCATCGTTCGCTCGTTGATTGATTGATTGATTGATTGATTGATTGATTGATTGATTGATTGATTGAGTTAATTAATTAATTAAAAAAATAATTATTTTTTTAAATTTATTAGTTATTGACCGATTTTATATTTTTTTCAGATGCAAACGAGTGTAATAATCATAATATTTGCAGTGGTCAACCCTGTATAAATATTCGTGGAAGCTATACATGTTCCTGTGGTGAAGGCTACGTGGCAACACAAGACGATAAAGAATGCGAAGGTAAGGAACAAAGTAGCTGAAAACACGTCTTTATGTCTTAGTGCTTTGGAATCTCTTGATAAATTTGGAATATTATGTCTTCTGAAACGAGTAGCGAGTACTAGTAGAAAATAAGTACTTCAGTTACGACCAATAATGAATGCATTTATTTGCTCGATTGCCGGGAAACTGCCTCCACCACAGGCATGCTAGAGGTATAGATATATAGATGCACACATTCGATCATTGATCAACCGAAGTAAACAATTGAGTCGAGCAACTGAAGTACACAATTAAATTTAATCTCGGAAAAGACGGCTTCGGATTCAGTCGACCCAAAAATTGCCTGCTATGACAAAGTAGCTCTACAGAGATCCGGGTAGTGTCTATGAATGGTTGATACTTGGCGAGCAACAACCAATCCGAGACACTACACAGATCTATGTAAAGCTACGTCATAAGTATGGAATTTTTCAGGTCGAATCTTAGACGTCTCTCGAGTGGGGGAAGAATGCCCAGTTCCCTCTCTGAAATGCGCCTGCAGTGCATCATGGTAGTTGTAATCGACATTACAAATTCAAAATAGCGGAGAATTAAAGTCATTCGAGTGTGCCTTCTGCAAATTCCTTGTCTCAGACCTTCTACTCTGATAATACCTCTAAAATCGACCTGAATGCATTCTCCGCCATTTTGACTTTGTAATGTCGAATACAACTACCATGATGCACTGCAGGCGCATTTCATAGAGGGAACTTGGAATTAAGCGCGCTGTTTACTCAGGCTAATATTATTTTTGTTCCTTTTACGTAGATGTTGACGAGTGTAAAGATAAAAATGGCGGATGTCCTCACGGGTGCGTTAACACACCCGGAAGTTACCTTTGTCATTGCAGGGATGGATACATAACGGAGAATAATGGCACAGTTTGCAAACCACGTGAGTGTTTTTAGCATCGTTCAATGGAACGAGTAACGTGGCCGTCTTTGCACCGAGCATAATGTAGCGGATTAGTATCATACCACAACGATGTTTCAATGCAAAGAAGAATTACTTTTTGGTCAGTTGCGCCAACCTCGATCCCAGGCTCTTTCTTTCTCTTCCTCTAAGAGAGCTGGGATCTAGGTTGACTTTGCGCGATATTTATAAGTATCCTTTCTTTTCTTATATTTGAAAAACATAGGCACGTAATAGGTGCTGAAGCGCTTGCGGGAAAACTTTAAACATAGGTACGCAATACGTGCAAAAATAAGCTGTAGCTTAAATCTTGGTTTAAATGGCGAATGGTTAAAAATGAATCACCTAAATAGAACATGCAGTTTATATGTGACAGAATGACCTATACTACGAATTTTTTTTAATAATCTTGTTGCAGTATTTTTCGAATATACTTCACCGGAAAGTAAGATGAAAAGTGACATGGAAACCACTACTTCAAGCGCGAGTAGAACGAACGACACAGACTTAGTGACCAAGCCTCCTCCTGAGCAGCCGGCTGGTACGTATTGAATTTTATTATTCCAAGAGAGGATGATCCAAGAGAAGGATTCCTGGTGTCCCCTGATAATTTTTGAAATCTATCAATAGTTTTGCGCCATGCTGTGAAAGTTATTTATATTTCCTTCTGATTGAGGCTCCGACATTACTGACCAATCAAATAGCGCTCTTAAAATAGGTCAGCTATGGACTGAAAAACAAAATCACCTCACCTCCCCTCTCCTCCCCGGCCTCCGGAAGAGCCCGCTGGCTACCACAAGGGTCATTATGCTAACGGTTATGGGGTGTGTGTGTGCTAAAGTTCATTTTCATGAACACCAGTCTGCAATTCCACTCACTTTAAAACAAACTACGAGAGTCTCGCAAACAGCAAGAAACAGAGCTTGTGCAATAGCAGGGATGTAGATAATAGCCGGGAGCCGGTAAAAATACCCGGCTGTCACGCTGATTTTCCCGGCTGAAAAACCATGTACAGTCTTTAAAATGGATACCTCTTTCTCCTGAATGTTTTTAGCCAAATATTTTGTAACTTTTCTGACCGTTTGTACCTCTGTTATTGTCTTACCGTAAATAACACGACTGTAAACACGGCATTAGCACGCCATTTTGAACGACGATCGTGTGTTTGCTCAAGGCTCATTGACCAGCGGTGTCTCTACTTCATGTATGCGAAATAATGTACGCCAATTCGCGTTAACGCTTTGCTTATTACTGAATCGTGGTATTTATTCTTGTATGTATTGTAAGCACAGGCTTCCCAAGTTCATGATGATTTTTTTATGAATAAATTACTCTTGTTTATGTGAGCGCTAAGAGTGGAACGTGACTCTCTGAATTAAGCGGTGTTGTGTTACAATGTCGGCCGTTGGGAATTTGAGCGCTCTATAAGACGTTGTATGGCGATCGAAACAGCGTTTAATTTAAGCGTTCGATATGGTAAATTTTTGTCGTATTTTTTATAAAAAGAAGTAAATGAACTCACCTTGTCTGGTTTCTGTGTAGCTTTTGGGCTAATTAGGCGTTTTTGGGCGATTTTGTCATTCCTGTCCTAGCCTTCATAAGACGTAGAAGAAGGCTAGGACAGGAATGACAAAATCGCCCCAAAACGCCTAAAAACGCCTAAATAGCCCAAAAGCTACACAGAAACCAGACAAGGTGAGTTCATTTACTTCTTTTTATAAAAATACGACAAAAATTTACCATATCGAACGCTTAAATTAAACGCTGTTTCGATCGCCATACAACGTCTTATAGAGCGCTCAAATTCCCAACGGCCGACATTGTAACACAACACCGCTTAATTCAGAGAGTCACGTTCCACTCTTAGCGCTTACATAAACAAGAGTAATTTATTCATAAAAAAATCATCATGAACTTGGGAAGCCTGTGTTGTAAGGAACATAAAAGACACATCACAAAGTTTTTCACAGCTTTATTAACAGAAAAACATTGATTCTTGCTTACTGAGAACAGTCCAAAATGGCAATGAATTAACCCCTGAAAATCGAGGAAAACGCATTTGCGAGAGTCTAGATTTCAAAATTTTCTGGGGGGGCATGCCCCCATACCCCCCTAGTAGGATGGTGCCTTCGGCGTCATTGGCCTCCGGCCAAGTATTTCCGCCTATTAGCTATATAATCCCGCCTGTCAAAAAATGAATCTACATCCCTGCAATAGTGATTGTTATGAGAATCTGGAATGTGTGCTATTTATATAAGCAATATACTGCGTGAAATACCTGTCATTAAGCATCATTTTTCTTCAACCATTTTGTTCCAGATCAAGTAATAGAAGAACCCAAAACGTCTCCATTAACGAGCTTTGGAGTGCTATTCACCATGGCCATCCCGCTGTGTTTTATCGTGTGTTTCCTCGTTTTATGCTACATCAAGGGGCCTGGAAAGGACAAGAATAAAGAGGTTGGAATTTCCGGTCGGTTGATCGAATCCGTCTCGCCGTTCATGGACACTGCTTTTATGGACCCTTCAGGCACTAACGGAAACAGCAAGGGTAAAAAAAGAACAGATGAGGAACAGCCTATGGTGTAGATGTGCTAAACATGCTAGCAAAGATATCAAGACGTTTGTCGAGCCAATGGTGTAGAAGAGCTACTGAACTGAACATGCTAGCGAAGAAGTAAAGATGCATGCTTTTTTCTTGAGGAGATTTCTAACTATCAGCTCCGGTCCATTACGATGTATATGAGAGGATGATGACCACACTTCGTGTGTATAGAGAATGTATTTTGCACAAGAGGAATCGTAATATTCGTGCTTTGTTTCAAAGTATCGTACGAACAATTCAAGAAACATTTCTGGAGTGTTGAAATTTTATCTGAAATTGTATAAAACATAAATTATTTACCGTGTGAATAATTAATCGTCGGGGTGGTATTATTCCCAATCAGAAGTTGATATGAAGCGATTTTTGTACATATTTCAAACAATTATAATTTCAAAGGCGTGTTTCCAGAGTTTGAAAAGTCTAGGCGAAACAAATAGCGAGAGTTACCCACAATGTGTGTTACTCACAAAGTGTTTTGCGAGGGGCCCCCAGGGGAGAGGTAGGGTACCCCGGGGGAGAGGTAGGCCCCCCGGGGGAGAAGTAGGGGTCCCCAGGGGAGAGGTAGGTTTTAAAGTAGGAATTCGTTGCAAGGTAATAAATACAGTCGGTCCAGAGATAAGTGTGATATCTCATGACACTGAACATCGGCGCAATGTCCGTTAGGATTTTTATTCGTTCTCGAGCAATTTCAGTTGCCGGGAAAAGCGTTTCCACTCATAAGAAATAAACGCTCTTGTCCAATTCCCGGACAAATGACAGTATATTAGTGTACCAACAGTGATGATAGCCGATGATAGGTTTCATAGTATATAATTAAATTGAGTGAAGGAGAGAATCACCCTCTCTTGTTCAGTGTGGTTGATTGTCGTACAACAATAATAAACAAAGTATTCAGAGTATTCATGAGTTGTGTCTGTGTCCTGGTCTATATTAACGATATTCAAAAATCCTCTGATATACTTAAATTGTTTCTCTTTGCAGATGACACTACTCTGTTATATTCACACAAAAACCTTCAAACGCTTGAAAAAGTTGTGAATACTGAGTTAAAAAAGGTTTGCGAATGGTTGACTATAAACAAATTAAGCTTAAATATCCAAAAGTCAAATTATATTATTTTTCATCCTTCCCAAAAGAAGACTGATCGAGAAATTACTATCAAGGTTTATGACAACAATACTAAGAAATACCATTCTTTGGATCGTAAACACTATGTTAAATTCCTTGGTGTTCTCATTGATAGCAACCTAAAATGGAATCATCACATTAATTACATTGCCCTCAAAATAAGTAAAACTGTTGGGATTATAGCCAGATTGCGACATTTTGTCCCTATACAGACACTTTTAATGATCTATCGATCCTTGATTCTACCCTACCTAACCTATGGGATATGTGTATGGGGCCACGCTGCTAAATGTCTTATCAACAAGCTTATAATCCTCCAAAAACGTGCTCTTCGGCTTATATACTTCACTGCTAGAAATGAACATGCTATTCCATTTCGTTAAATCATCGATTCTACCCGTAACAATGATCTATTACGAAGCTGTCGCGAACCTAATGCACGACATATCCCATGGATCTGCACCGTCACCTCTTCGAGCTTTCTTCATAAAATCTAATGAAGTCCACCGATACAATACTAGATCCGCAGCAAAAGGTAACTATTTTCAGAAAGATGCTAAGCTGGAAATTCAAAAACGTTCATTTTCCCGTTTTGGAACTTTAGTCTGGAACAATATCGCACCTACCCTGAGAGACAAACCTAAGTCAATTTTCCGAAAAACAATTCGCAACCATATGTTTGATATACTCTCAGCTCAGGACGACTATGTTGAAGTCAATTCCCTCATAGATAACCTTAAATCTCTTTCTTAATTTTGTTTGATTAGTTTTGTTTTGTTAGTTTGTTAGTTAGTTTTCCTTTCTCTTCTCTACTTTATACAGAAACAAAATTACTACTTTAATTTCTTTGTTCTACGCCATTATATACATTGATAATTTTCTTCTTGTTATTTATTACTAAAACCCTACTGTTAGCTACCCTTATTATAATTTGTTTTTCGTCACCTCCCGCCTCGAATAGCCCTGCTAATTTGCGGGAGGTGAAAATCTATGTATTTTAACCAAAGAGTTAATAAAGCTTGTTGTTGTTTGTTGTTGTTGTTGTCTTGCTACCAATGTTTTTGGCTGTCGTCTTTGTTTTAGCCAATGAAGAGCATATCACAAAGCTGAAAAACAAGTGTAATAATATATTTCTTTTTAATTAAGGGTAATATACTAATTCATAATGATAGAAGTGCCCGATCGAAGCTATCTATAACGGGAATTGCAATTGGTGTTTGAATGCTTTTGGTTAGTGGACATTGGAAACAAAATGCAACAACAACAAACAGTAGCAGTTTTCTCTCGCTCGTGGCTTTTGTTTAATTATTTAATTTAAACGAGCTCCCGTGCTCAATTTGTGATATGTGGTTAAATAAAGCTACTTACTTACTGATGTTGTCGTACACGTAACTGTTGTTGAGCGAGGTTACAATTTACCAAGGTATGCCATCCAATAAAGCTTGTTTTGGCTCTGTCCGATTTAAGTATTGGTCCATGCTTAAGTTCGTATATCGAGAGTTTATAGAGAAGTGTTGTAAGAGTTGCTTGAGGCGCAGCCAAGAGATAGTCGATCGATTGAAAATCGGCTTGCTCCGCGCGGCTTGCTCGGGCCTGGAAATTGAAGCCATAAAAAAACAAGCTGAAAGGAAACAAGCCACATCACTACAGTTTTGACATCCTCAAACGTTTGTCGTTGCTACTCCAAATAACCACCATAGTGAACTAAGTCAATTTTGAAGTAAAAACCGTCAAATAAATAACACTTTTTAAACCTCGATAAGCGAAGTGGACGTGTTCCCTCTGTAGTCCGCATTGATATTACGATGAGTATACGGTTTATCGCACCGCTTATTTCCCGGCCTCAGAAAAACTTTTGGAGTTCAAATCTTTTGTCATTTTTCTTATTTTATCCTTCGAAAGAAATTCGTCTTTGACTTTCATCAATATTCCTGAAATTGCTTCGCACGAGGGTGAAATGTTAACGCCATTACAGATGCGCGATACTACGGACGAATGCTCGGATTCTACGCTCGCGCTACTGAATTTCATGGGCTTACATTTCTGGCTATAGCGATGGTAGAGATAGGTTCTCGGTAACATTTGGTCGATGGCTATAGTTGGGTTGGCTTCGACCGGGTTAAATAGCCTTTGGAAGTCAGCCTGCTAGAAGTGCGCGGACAAATTCTAGACGGAGTTCTTGAGCAATGGCTCTCACAGTCCCACTTTACTTCGTTCGCTTGATCCACCGTCTTTTTCGTATTTTCTCGACGATCGCTCTAGAATGGTATAGTATACCTTTCTCTAAATCTGGGGTGTTACTGCAACGGCCAATAACGCACCTGGAAGGCGTTTCTACACACTTTTCGCATGTGTATCGCATCTTCCTGAAGGAAATGTGTGGACGCGAAGGATCCTAGGTTCCTGAGTTGACGTCACTAGCCGCTAAACTCATTCCCAGTCAAAAACGCAGCCGTGAACAAAAATGGCGGCGTTTTTGGTGACTTTGCCGGGGCACAGAAAATCGAGGATTCAACCAAATCCAAAAAAATATCCGCAGTTCAGTTTCAAATAACAAGTACATTTATTTAAACGAATAAAAATTTTGGGGGTTAGTTGCACTTTAAGGGGGTGGTCGTTAAGCGGGGTTCTACTAGCTGAAACTACACCCGGAACTACAGTATATACGTCAACCCGACGAGAGGTTTGGGGAACTGAAATAGTTAACAATTAGACGGCAAGCTCGAGGTTTCTATCGAGAAACCGAGAGCGAGCCGTCTAATTGTTTTAGCCCGGTTTAGCATAACCCAGAGTTCTTCTTTCGTCTCGCGCTCTCGCGCTCGCGCTCGCGCTCGCCGTAAAAAATTCCAAAACCGCCTGTACTGCGGGCTAACCGTGAGTAGTCCCGGCAACAAATGAGTACAGGGGTAAAGGTTAGCCTGGGAATGCAGACGGATTTTCGCAAAATGCAACCCGAAAGATCTAGATGATCCGCAAAAGGCGAAAATCCGTCTAGGCTGCCGGAATGCATGCATGGAATTTTATGGCCTTACAGCTTGCTCTCAACGATATCAATACTGACCTTTCTACACAAGAATCATAAAAACCTTGACGGTCTTGACGCAGCTTGACGCACCAATTGTCCCCGGGGGGGGGGGGGGGGGGGGGGGGGGGGGGTACTCAAAAAAGTTTTATACGGGGAGGCTCCGCCCAGAGATCCAACCCCTTACCCTTTCATATACCATTTTTCACAGAAAAGGTACCCCTTTCATATACCTTCCATAGAAAATGGTACCCCTTTCATATACCTTCCATAGAAATTATGAAAATGGTACCCCTTTCGCATACCTACAGTAGAAGCACTGCATCCCTTTTCTATACCCTCGTAATGAACTTAATGAACAATATATATCACCAGAAATCATCAAGCATTACCAGTAGAGATGTTAACCAAACAATAATATCATTTACTCGTGAAATCCCTACCCTTTCATATACTTCAACTCGTGAAATCCCTACCCTTTCATATACTTCAACTCGTGAAATTCCTACCCTTTCACATACCTCGAGCCTAAAAAAGGACCCCTTTCGGGCGGAGCCTCCCCGTATAGTCCATTATAGGGAGTACCCCCCCCCCCCCCCCGGGCAATTGTCCCAAAAGGAAATCTTATGTTCAATATAAATCTGACTAATATTCTTATACCTTCTTTTGCGTTTGTCGGCAATTTGCCGTCAGTGTGTTTTGTAACCGCTGAAAACCCCAGCTCGTCGAAGAGTATCAGGAAATCCGCTTCCATCTTCAGCTTTCGGCTTCTGAAAGACATGAAAGAGGAGACTGTTTTGTCGGTTGCCAGACCCATTGTTGCATCATTGTGGTGTAATATTATACTTATTAACTGACGAACTCTCGCATTCTATTTCCGGTCACAACAAAATACGTCTTTGTTTTCCAAAATTGTGTTACTTTGGCTGACATGCTGGGAATGAAGAGGGCCATTCTGTTTACCGTTTAGTTCAGTTATGTTTGAACCATTTTAAAAGTACTTCATTTTCGACGCAAACATCTATGAAGCCAAAGGTCTTGAAATCTTCGCTGGGCAAGGTAATCCGTTTTGTAAAAAGCGATCGAACACGTGAACACATTTTGAGATTCCAAGGGGATTTTTCTAGACGAGGAAAGCATTTGACGACCTTTGACGCGATGGCCGTTCTATTTGCGATCGTCTTCGCTCTTGTTCTAAATTGCGGTGCTCAAGGTAAGTTTAGCTTACATCGAATCAGCTTCTTTTTGGTATAATGGCAATTACATTGCGAGTTCAGATATTTTCGTCGCGCAATCATAATCATAGTTCAAGTTGTGGAATTATGCATGGTAAATAACAATGTTGACAAGTTTGATCTGCCCTTTGCTGTATAATCTTCAAAAGTGGCCAAGTTGAAAACTGAAAAATATATACAATATATATTTAGCAAAATATTTACAAAACAAACAGCACCCCGTGAAAGTACTACTCAATAGCTTTCACTTGCCGGAATGGCCACATAGCATAATTTCGTCCACAGACTTGAAATCAATATATATTTTTTTTATTCTGAAATTTTTATTCTGGATTATACATGGTCATACATGTTGCTATGCTCAATCTCCAGCCGTGGGTGTTTCGGTGCGCCCGCATCCTCTCCACTGGAGGGGGGGAGGGGGAGGACTAACATGTTGCATGAGTTATTTGTAGTAACTAAGTAAGACTAAGTAATGGTCCGGCTAAAAACTAGGCAAGCCAACGGCAAAACTGTCGATTTTAAATAGTGCTTTGCAAAAAATATTTTAAAATTAATACCCCAAGTTAATAATTTATTTTATTGTAATCTGAGACGACGAATTTTACTTAGGAACAGGCCGCCTATGATTTATTTTAGACCGTACTGAAACAGTTCCCAAACATTGAAATATTAAAACTAAAGTCAATTTGTTGCTAAGAGATTTTTCTCTCTCTAGTTATAATCATCTGCTTCACATTAAAGGTTACCATAGCAACAGTATAACCCGTATAAACCACCCTTAATTTTAGCATTAAGTGCTTATAACTAAAAAACGAGCATGGTGACCCCCATTTTTTTATTTTTGAAAAATGATCAGCTGCATATAAAGGTTCAACGTTTGGCAAAGTTTAAAACATTTCATTGGGTTAGGTTCAGAGCCACCTAAAATTTTCAAAACGTTATGGTGGCTCTGAACCTACTCAACGGATTTTTTTTAAACTTTGCAAAAAGTTTAAGTATTGGTGTTCCCAATCAATAGGAAATGTTATCATTAGAAAATAACTCATTTCCCAAAGGCCAGGAGCGGAAATCTCATTGTTCGAGAACACCAATCAGGCGGACGTGACGTCCGGTGAAAATCGCTGTATTTTTCAGAGACCTTTTCGCAGTTGTTGTTTTCCTAGAGGTTAACTAGAAAACCCTCCAGTTCATTTAACCTCTAGGCATTTACTATAATTAGCTAATTACTCAAATACTATTACGAACTACTATTAAAATAATTTATTCAAAAAATGTAACCTAAATTTTATAAATGCAAAAAATTAAAAATTGTTGTTGTTGTTGTTGTTGTTGTTGTAGTTATAACTGAAAATAAAATCCCTTATCCACTTCATAAACTAACCAACTTTTTTGCTGTTTTGAAGCTGAATTTGGCGATTTGGTCACCGTTGAATGTGATCTCAACCAGATGCGAGTGCACATAGCAAAAACTTTAATACCAGACTTCAGGCTGAAGGACGTGCGCCTCCTGGATCCAAACTGCCAGCCAATGAAAAGCGAGAACAGCAGTCACATGATCATAACAGCTCCGCTCATTGGTTGTGGCACCACGCTAGAGCACACAGCGGAAAGCGTCATTTACATGAACATGGTTAAAGATGGACACGCGACTCAAGCTATTATCAGTCGAGTGCAGGTTTGTTTCACAACTGAACAATTTCGCAGCAAGAGGCTCAGGTCAACGGCCGCGTCTAGGTTCTTCACTCTTTCTGCTCACAAATTTATAGCCTGCGTAGCTGGCGGTCTTGTTGGCCAGTAAATTACTATAATTACAGTCGTTTTCAAATTCTATAATTTGGGAAATGGACTTGTCTGCAGAAGTAACAGGTACGACATTTTCCAATACTAAAGTGTACGCGTGGGAGCGCGTGTCATTTTGGCGGGAAAACATCGTAGCTCTCGTCATTTTGTGGCAAAAGCAAGTTTTCGAAAGGAATTATATTTTAAAATCGCGAAATGGCCTCGTACCTGCGTACCTTTCTCAAGCAACTCCACCGCGTGAACTATGTTATTGTTTCTCACAAAAAGTAAAAGAAAGCTTTCTGGGATATATATTGTCTTAGTATTTCGCTGAAAGCTTGCGGTAAAACCTCGTACTCGTATTCGTATCTAAAATCCGGGCCAAACGAGGACGAGAGTTGATGAGAGTTGAAACTCTCGCTCTCGTTTAGCCTGAACTCTCATGCGCTCTCATCGAATTTGAACCTGCTCAAATTTTTCATGAGAGTACTGCATATTCGAGAGTTAAAGCTTTTCTCTCGTTTGGCCCTCGCTTCATGATAGTCGATGAGAGTTGACGAAAACTCTCATTTGAACCAACTCTTATACAACTCTTCTCCTCGTTTGGCCGGGGCTTCCCGCTTAAAAGTCAAAACATCCACTAGCAGTATAAGCTTTGAAGTGTTATTGTTAAAGATGATTTCCAGTCCGTACTGCGCAGTCTCAGGGTTTGTTTTGAATTCGTTGATACGTTACACTTCGGTAATAGCGTACATGAAGATTTTGAGTCCGCCATTCAGGGTCGTTACGTTCGATGAGCTGAAACGTCGGTTTGGGATAACGTCGAGGCTCTTCTACTCGTTATTATTGTTTAGCAAGGATATCTGGCGTTAATAATGAAGAAAAAGGTCAGTTTGTCCCGGAATTTTTATTTTGGCTAGTAAACATTCCTTCGTATGAGACTCATGAGAGACATTGCAGGTGGAGATTGCGCAGTACGGACTGTAAATCATCTTTAAGTGATGTAGATCTATCGCAAGTTACGTGGTAACCCTTTCTGGTCAGAGAAGTCACTTTTGATTAATTTTAATTCAGAACGTTTGTTTTACTTTTGTTAAGGCGTTGGAGATACCATTTGAGTGTGCCTATCCAAACCACGCTGCAGCTTCACTGGTCCAAATGAACATAAAAGAATCCGGCGAAAGTATTGTGTTAACACCTGACGATGGTTCTGGGATATTCGACCTGGATATGAGCGTATACAAGGTACACGGTTGGGGAGATCACGGGTGGGGAGGGGTTGTGGTCCAATGCCAAGTCTCAGACATCGGGGTTGTCTATTCAATACTCCAGTTTCAGCTGTATTTTGCATAATAGAGGGATCTGGAATATTGTTACATAACCGGCGAAAAGGTCTATTATGCATTAGTAAAAATATACTAGTATACTAATGCAAATGAGACAATCTGATTGGCTGAGCTACTCGTATACAATCAGCCATTTGGCTGGAGGTCGTCTACAAAATTGCGGTTTCTTTCCTTTTCTCCGAAGTACGGAGTAGGATTTAGAGTTATTAATAGACAATTGTTATGATTTTTACTAAAACAATTATATATTATTCGCTCTCAATTCCTATGATGTGATAGTTGATTCGGCCTGTGGCGTCATCAACTATCACATCATAGAAATTGAGAGCGAATAATATAATCGTTAATTATCTGGATTTTCACTCATGGCAAAATCACCACTAATATTTCTGCCTGTCGTCATTTTTTTTTTCTATACAGAACGAAGACTATGATGAGATGTACACAAGTTTCCCGTTAGCAGTTACGCTGCAACAACGCCTTTATTTTCAAATATCAGTGGACACGCCTGACACGCGGTTAGGCATCATTGCAGACACGTGCTATGCCACACCCATAAACAGTCTCTCCAAGAAAACTAAATATGATATCATCCTCGACGGGTTAGTATTAATAGTTGTCACTACTCCACACCCTACCTAGTAAGCGGCCAGTTATCAAAGTCCTGAAGCTATTGTCAGTATAATACTTTACATGTAAAGCCCCTATTAAGCGGCCACTTCTATTAAGTATCCGCGGCCACCTTTTGGCCGTCCCTATGAGGGTTCTCGTATTGTTTTTACCCCTATTAAGCTATTAAGCGGCCACCAAGAATTAAATACACGTAGTTTGGCCTTGTTTTGAAAGAGCTGATGACAGGTAAGAGTCCGAAATTGAATTAAGATGGATGACAGGTCTGCGAGGACTCCCTGCGAGATGTAATGTAAAAAGCCTCCAAGCGTAAAACCCCTATTAAGCAAACAAGCCTCCAAGCGTGTTTGAATTCAAATAAAGTAACGTTTCTACCATGCCTTGTGCTAATTTCTGATGAAACCCTTAAGCGGCAACTTGCCATTTCCCCGCGGGTGCCCGCATTGTTGGGGATTCGACTTATTGAAATGTACACTAGATCGATACTTTATAATTCAGTTTACACGACGTACCTAGTCGGGCAAGGAACTAGGGGATTTGACTGCAGTCGAACCCCTATTAAGCAGCCACTTGTCATTTCCCCGAGGGTGCTGCTGTATTAAGATTCGCTCGAAATAATGACATTGAGATGCGACAAGTATCACTCTCAGTGGCTCTTATCAAAGGTACACTCACTATTTACTGACTCGCTCGCGCGCGCGCGCTCCCCCGTCCACTTGCTCATGGGCTCTCTCTCTCATTCCCCTTACGTACCAACTTACTAATAATTTATAATCAACTTCGTAATTTCATGAAAGATTCTTTAACTAACAGCTTATAAATTCTCTCTAGATGTCCAACCGACGAAACCGTCAGATTTCACAGCGGTCCCTCAACCGCGCAACGCTTCAGCATTGAAGCTTTTCAGTTTGTGAACGGTCAGGTTGAACCCTACCTCTACATGCACTGCGAGGTCGAACTGTGTAACTTGACAGATGCCAAACCCAGCTGCATGAAGGACTGCAGTGAGCCGCGGGTCGATAACAGACTAAAGAGGGCGGTTAATACGGATATTTATGATCTGGAGAAAGGACCAATAATAATTCTAAGAGATTCTGAGGACAGCTTTGAAGACGAGCCAGAGAATGAGGAGGAAATTGGGGAGAATCAAGGTACGCTTTTTTTTACTAGTATATGTAACTGGACTACATGCTGTCCAATTCCGTCCAATTTGGAAATAATTGGATGAGAAAAATTCCGAGGTCTGCCAAAACTGGACGAGGCCGTAGGCCGAGTCCAATTTGGCAGTCCGAGGAATTTTTTTAAATTTAATTATTTTCAAATTGGACAAGCATGTAGTGCTATTAGGTTTTAATTATATCGCAGGTGAAACTGTCCAAATTAATCGTTACTTTACTTTTTATATGTTTTTAATATTGTATATAGTTGGTTAGTATTTTTTAATTTTCAATTTTTAATTAATTAATTAATTTATTTATTTATTTACTTGTATTGTAGGTTAGTTAGTTAGTTAGTTAGTTAGTTAGTTAGTTAGTTAGTTAGTTAGTTAGTTAGTTAGTTAGTTAGTTAGTTAGTTTAGGACTTAAATTAGAACATATAAGAACTTTGAGGCTGAGAAAAGCCAAAGTTTTAAGAACACGCAAAGAACGTAATCAAGGTTCTAATTTGGTTAAGAACTTCATTGTTTTCCATCTGTTGTGGAAATGACAAATACATACACAATATGAACAAGGCTATCAACCTGCCCGGCCATGGCCAGAAATCGCGGGTATGGCGCCCGTGTAACGGCAGCGGCTTTCACAAATTTCCGAAACAAACATTGCAATCTCGTACCCTCCGCAGCGGTCAACGCGAAAATTTAACGCCACTTGTTTTCGCTACCTTGACTTTTCCAAGAGTTTGAAGCGTAATGGCCACGAAGTTTGTAAGGAAACGTTACTAAAAATGCAGCGGTAAACCAAACTACGAGCCGATAAAGTAGGTAGATAACAATCATTACATTACCTATGCATACTCGGCGTACAGTAAATTTCTTAACTTTTGGCTTTAGAGTGATGGACTTCGCAATTTTAAGACATTTGTAAGCGGCAGTTTTGGCGGGAACTCAATCTCGAACCCAGAGTCCACGGTATCCTCCGTCAGCGTAACCTGGCGACGACTACCGCTGACTGAGAAGACCGTTGACTCTGGACACGAGCTTGCAAACATGGCGATTAGGTTCATAAAGAAAAGTATGAAGCGAAAATTATATTTAAGCATAGAACAACTTCTAGTGTACCTGTAACAGTTACCAAGTCCGGCGGAATCCATTAGGAGAAAACATCCGTAATCCCTCTTTATGAATGTCATAATCTACATCAGACCGAACATCGTCCTTTTGGCTCTCCTGTAGCTCTCCTCGTCCTTCTATTTTATGTGGAAAATAGCTGAAGTAGCAGTGTTCCATCGTAGCTGGCCAAGTTTCTGTCCAACTGATTGATCTTTCCAAGTTCTTTCCTCAAAGTTGGAATCATGTGTCACATACACAGCGATTTATAGAGAGATAAAATTCCCGTCCAACAGCGTCCATTTTGACGTTGAAAGCACGGGATACAAAACTACGAAAGTAGAAACATTCAACCGTAAATTACCGGAAGCGAGCTAGTGGAAGCTCGATTTTATACGAACAAAAAAAACTCACTTCTTCACGGCATTCGTCTTCGTTCGTCCGCCCTGTTATCAAAATAAAGCTTGGAAACCAGGCTTTAAACTTCCGTTGAGAACTGGGGATAGTGGGGGAAACAGTCAGGCTGGTCAGCGCTCCAAAGCGTGGATATGTTTACTTCCGGTACGAGATTTGTTTCAGGCGGAAATTGTTTCAGGATAGTCCGTACCAGGTCGAGTTACGGATTTCATTTATTTATTTTCATTATAAATAACAAATCATAGCAGACAAATGATATTCTTAAAATGCAAGACGAGAACCCATATCAGCCTTTCGCGATATTTGTTATTTATTTATTTATTTTTTTTTAATTGACTCTCAGAAAATTACCGTAAAAATTACAATTTAAAATTATGATACAAATTACAATGATAAACATCGATGCTAAATAGTTAGAAATCTTTCATATTTCCTCCTTCGCCTATCGATGATTATTAATTTTCATCGTCGTATAGTTTCCTCTTTTATATTTCTTGTGGAATGTGTCGTACAAAACTACAGACGAAAGATGAATAGCTAGTCGACCCGAGAGAATGCACGCGCGCTTTTTGGTCGCCATATTGGTTTCTTTGTTGTTATAGAGCCGGATTTCTGGCCATGCTTTGCCGTTAGAATCCAACTTGAAACCAACATTGTCATCGCCTGACAGTGATGTATACGTGGACTATACGTATACGTGATGTATTTCGTGGATGTATACGTCCACGAAATACAGGTGTCCGCTTATGGGACGTTATAAATTGAGTGTTTCTCTGTGGCTGGGGCCATGATTAAGTGTCCGCTTACCAGAGATCCCGGAGGTGGTGTCCATTAGTGGAAGTTCCAATGTAATTAAAACTTATTAAGCAAGAAGTTCCGGTATAAAAGGGGCCTGACCTGGCCATTCTCACACCTAGTTGTCAATCAACCATCAAAGGGTAAACAGCTGACAAACAACCTGCACTTTTTGTACGACCGTTACTGATAAAATGTGTTATATTCTTTTTAAATATGCTCTCAGGTTAAAACATTAGCAAGTTATATCTTATTTTTTTAATGATTTATTTTGGTTTCATGAGATTTTGAAGCATATTTAGTTTGCAGGACGCTTCACTCAACAACGTGCCACGACTGCAAGAGTACACATTTGCATTTCGCACCCGAAAGGTGTGAAATGTGGGAGGTGCCATCCCTTTTATACGGAACTTCTTGTTTAAGGGAAGTTTTCTAATGACAGTGCTCTGTTATACAATTTCCATACTATAAAATTTAATTCCTCTGCGTGCCAACTAATTAAAGATTTCAAAAGATTTCTACAGCTAACAGCCCCAGTATGGTCATATCTGTAGACAATGTGTGCATGAATTCAGCTTCGTGGCTAATCCCTATTCTGACTGTTTTCAGGTCTTCAGTCGTCGAGTATGACTAACTGGCTGTTCATTGTAATGGGATGCATATGTGCCATCTGCTTGGCGGCTGTGCTGCACACCATAAAGGAAGCCAAACAAGCGAAACAAGCTACAAATGATCATTAAATCACTCAGTTGCAGTTTTGTTAACCCTTTCACTCAAAGGATGCCAAGTTAAAAATGTATACAGTAAAAACCCGCAAGTAAGAACCTGCATTTTCCCAAGTTAGCCTAAACAGGTTCTTACATAAATGGTAATTAGCACAAATTTAGGCTATTTAGGTTCTTAAATAGGTTCTTATTTTCTGAAGAAAAAAATTACATTGTAGCTAATAGAATTTAGTGGTATTCAGCCTATTCCTTATATAAAATCCGCATACCAAGTCAGTATTTATGTAAAAATGCACCTGTGCAAATGCACCTGTGTCTCCAAAGAGGATCCAAAATGTTGACCTATCTTATTTGCCCAAGTGTACACATTTTTTTTATATAGATTTTAGAAAATAAGAACCTGTTTCAAATTTTAGGCTAAACAGGTTCTTGTATAGAGGGGGTCTAACTGGCAAATTTAAGCCTAACAGGTTCTTAAAAACTAGGTTCTTACTTGCGGATTTTTACTGTAAACAATCTTTAATTGAAAACAGTACTACATGAAACATCATGTATGAAAGTACCGTTCAATAGCTTTTATTTGAATGGTCATACACTAACTAGGGTTTTATCCCTGTGAAAAGAGTTACAACCACCATGTACAGCATAATAACAGTAGCACATGAACGTGCTGTCCCTTAGTAGCTTTCCTTTAAAAATTTAAGCGATTCATCCAGAAACATAAAAGTTAGAAACACATTATCGACTTGAGGTTTGACCGTACCCTGAGAGTGAAAGTGTTAGCGACTGGGATCAAGAAGACAAAACTTCAGCTCTAGATTCAGTTTTCCCAAGTGGACCAGCCTGCAGTACAGATGTGTCTTGTTGAACGATCAATCATTTTCTCGTACCTTTTCTTATGTCGCAGAGGAATAAATATAATTGTAAGGCCATCCCCATAAATGTTTGGTTTCCCATCGCCCGACCGACCGACCCAATTTTTTCAAAAACTTTTTGACCGACCTACTTTCACGAGAGAGAGGGCGATGGAAAACGAAACATGTTATGGGGATGGCCTAATTGTCCTCTTTCATCGCGATCTACGAGACCGACAACGTTCGCCGTCAGCCGCCAAGAAATGCCTTTCATAGCAAGCAGCTAATTACGCTCTCCTTGGAGTCATTTTGATGACAATGCCAACAAGAACGTAACCGCCAACAAATGTTATATCGAATAAAATAATTATTGTCATGAGGGAAGTTTAAAGTGGATGTTGCTTTGGCCGGCCCTCGTTTCCTACGCCACAGACAAGTTGTTTTCAAATCAGCTATTGCCTGTCGCGCTTTAGCTTTCCTCGTATTCCCACAACATCAACCCCTCTCCCCCCGGATTTTTCAAATCAGCTATTTATTTAACAACAGCTTAGGGCCTCCACAGACTAGGCCAATTGTTATCGATAACTATTTAGTTGTCGATCATAAAAAGTTGTCGATAACAAAAAGCCAGTGTGTGAAGCGAGTTATCGATAACTAAGGGCCTTAGTTATCGATAACTAGCTTCACACACCGGCTTTTTTGTTATCGACAACTTTTTATGATCGATAACTTAATAGTTGTCGACAACTATCTTTCTAGTCTGTGGAGGCCCTTTTTGGCTCTGTATGATAAATTTAAATATTTAAATCGTTCTTCTACAATATTTCAAGTTCCTCCTCGTTCTCAGATATGGCTTCGTCTATTTCGTTCCTGTTGTCATTTCTTCATCTGGAATGATATTACCAGTCCCATTTGTCACTAATTTCCTTTATCAGATAAACCATCAATTTTGCCCCTTCATATTCGCATATTAACTGAAATACATTAATAAAAACAGGCGTTAATTTCCTGCACCTGCAACAGATACACGTATGCACTATGGACCTATTGCCCGTTCCGAAGTTCAAAAAGGGACTGGGCACTAGTTTACCTGTTGTTCAAATTACGTCATATTAAAAAATTAATCCCATCACCAGAAAGATCGCATGGAAATGAGTAAGTTCACCAAGTTTGGTTATGTTACATTACATAGTAACCAGGCTGTGAGCTGTCAAAGGTCCCCCAAATCCATACAAATAAGTCTCTAATTTTTCTGATTTTTGAAAGCCTTCTACATGGTTGCAATCTAACGAAACAACCTCAAACTTGGTAAACTGACTAATTTTAATGTGATCTTTATTGTGACGGGCTCCAATTTTTAATTAAATTTAAATTTAAAAACTCGTCCCCTGCAGTCTCCATTTGAACTTCGGAACGGGCAATTCCCAATTTATTTTAACGGATTATACCGAAATGAAGTCACAAAAGGCAGCTCACAAAAAGTGAACGACAAAATTTTATATTTCATGAAAACACCCGAGTTTCCATCAAGAGAAAATAAGGTTAAATTAAATAAGCAAACGAATTAGGCCCAGTTCAGACGCCGTACTTCACATGACCCGAGTCGAATTCGAATTTGGGCAGACACAAGTTAGGGACTGTGCAATAATTATCAGGAGGGGGGAGGGGGGGGGGGGGAGGAAATGGGCTATATGTAAGGTAAGGTAATACCCCCCCTCCTAAAGGAGTGAATACAAGTACCCTACATTTTCTCTACACGCACCTGTGGATTAAAATCTTATAACAGAAAGAAGAGCTCCTACTACATGTTTAATTGTTGGACATCCGCGTCTGGAACAAACATCACCTCCGTAGCAATGTTCAACAGAACCATAGCAGAAGGAAAAGAGCATGTGTGTTATTTTCAGGCCCGAAGGGGCGGAAAATTTTTCGGTTCCCATCTTATAAATAGGTATGGATTCACCAATGTAATATGAACTTGAAATAAAATGTTACGCCCCCCTCCCCTCTCTTGAGTAACTTATTTTACCTTGAGCCCCCCTATCCTTGCTTTGATTTTACTTTATGCCCCTCTGGTTTCTCTCCCTAGTCGGTCCCAAATACGGCTTAAAATAAAACAAAAAGTTTCTCGAGACACCCGAAGAGTTTTCTTAACGCGTGCATCAGAATACGTGCTACGAACTTTCTGCCACCAGCCAGCATTTCAGCTTAATCGACGACAAGATCGAAAACGAGATCGAGGGATACGCGTGATGTTTCGCGTCGAAAGTAACAACAGCAAAACAAGAGAAACTCCCAGACGCAGTCTTCTCCTTGCTAGAACGTAGTTTAGCGCCACTTGCATAACGATTCTTCTTCTTCTGTTGACACGAATGAGCTGAGAAATGTATAAACGAAGAGAAGGTGAAAAGCTTCCATTATCCGCCATGTTTGAAATAGCGCGGGAAAAGACTCGAAATGAAAACGGGGCCTGGGAACGAAATTTTACAAAAACCCGCTCATGAATTAAATGCGACTCTATAAATTCGACGTTTAAATCAAATGTCGAATTTAATAATTTTAGTCGACCCAAATAGGTATTAAATTCGGCACATGTGAAATGCGACGTTTAAACCGGGCCTTAGGAGACGCCGAGCATAATTCAGCCGAACTTAATTCAATCAGGGAAAATTACTGTTATATTGAAAAATACGTACATTATAATAATTCACGCAATTGTTTCGGCTCATGTGAAGTTCTGAATCAAAGCCGGTCCACAGCCGTTATTCTCGGCTAAACATGAACTTAATTCATCGAATTCGATTCGGCTCATGTGAAGTACGGCTCAACGATCTATCTAAATAAATGATACATGCAGAAGCAAACCAATAACAAATATCAGTGATACAGAATTCAAATCGTTTCTCAGTACATTTGTGGAAATAATCTTGGCATTGTGTTTCTATATTGTTTGGTATCAGCCCCTTCCACACGAGCAAGTTTTCCTTGACAAGTTTTCATTGCTCGTGTGGATAAACAACAAATTTAATTTGACAAGTTTTTCCTTGACAAATTTTATTTGCTCGTGTGGACGATAAACAATTTTTCTTTGACATTTTTTCTTTGTAACAACAATAGGTTTTCTCACGTCCATCGCGTATACGCATTCAGGCTAAATTCATCATGTTTAACGAAATAGTTTTACTCATTCGTGAGAACTACAGGTCAGGAAAGTGCGTTTCCATTAAATTTATGCAATGCAAAAAAATTGCAAGGAAATTGCAAAAAATAATACATTTACAGTGCTTGCGCTGTACAAAGACATTTAATTTGCACGCATACCAAAAAAAACTCGATTCAAATTAATCCAACATTACCAGGCCTAGGTGGGTGGATTTTTGTACAGATAGTATTAACTGCCGGAATAAATAACAACTGTTTTTTTTTAGGTTCTGTTTCATTTGCCATCTCACTTGCTTTGCGAAGAACGTACGCTACCGCAGGCTAAACGCACGCTACCGTTGCCACTGGAGAAAGTTTTTGACTAATTTTTGATAACTTTTTGACATCTGGCCAATCAAAATGCTAGAACTATGAGAAGCGGAGTTGCCAATTAGTTGCACGTTACGTTCTGATAATTGAATCTCCGCCTCCCAGAATATATTCTTGCTATTTGATTTGCTAGTTAAACAGAAGCCATCAGAAAGTTGTCAAAATGATGTCAACAAGTTGACAAAAATTAATCAAAAACTTTGTCGAGTGGAAACGGTAGGGTGCGTAGGGTTAATATTTACTAACATTCGTTTAAAAAATAATGTAAAAGGTACAAAAACACATTAATTCTTGAATTGGGTACACACAAGTCAATTGATAGATTTAGCTGCCGCTCACGCGCTCCTTATTTGCCATCGCATCAAAAGAACCGCCAATACAACTACGTAGCTCAAAATGAATTTAAAATTGTTCACAAATGTATGCATGCTGGTGGTTTTTGTATAAATAACTAGAAGTAATTGAAAAAGTATTCAATTATTAGGATCCGCTTATTCCGCCATCTCAGTTGCTGCTGTTCCGTAAGCCTCAGTGGAAGTGCATGTCTCCTGATAATGTGTCTATTTAACTGCACGGAAAATCCCACTGGCCTCAACTCGACTACAAACCAGGGCTGTGAATTGTTTGCTGAAGACTCAACGTCCGTAAAATGTATCAAAACAGCTGCTTATGCGATAATCGGGCTACTTTCGCTGTTTGGAAATACAGCTGTAATCATTATCGTTTCGAAAAACAAACCAATGTGGACGACGACCAACTACCTGATTGCCAACATGGCCGCATCTGATTTATTGATGTCTGTGTTGGCAGTGCCGAGAGAACTCACGGAAATTGTTAACAGTCCTCGCAGATGGTTCATAGACGGACTAGCAGGTTTGATTCTGTGCAAACTTGTCTACTTCTTTCAAGACATTTCAACTGCGGTGTCCATACAAAGCCTTGTCGTTATTGCCATTGACAGGTATCGGGGAGTGGTTTTTCCATTCCGCCGTCCAATTATTACATCCAAAGTTTGTAAGATTGTGATTCCCCTTATTTGGATTGTGGCGATGTGTGTGCATGGTACGTATTTCTATACTGTGCGACTGGTGGTGCAAGATAACAAATCATATTGCATTTTTAGTTGGGCACCGAAGTTCGAAGAGCGGCGAACACAGGAGCGTTACTTTATTTTTATTTCAGTATTTTTATTTTTTTTACCTTTGTGTGTGATCCTTACTTTATATGCACTCATTGTGTTGGAACTGAAGAAAAGAAAACGCACTGAAAGCGCTGGCGGATCGTCAGAACTGAGGCGCCAAAGACGAAGAGAAGATACAGCAATAGCGAAAAAAATTTTGTCCGTAATTTTTCTTTTCGTTTTGTGCATAACTCCAGCAGCTGTTCTAGGAATTATTGACTATTTTGTCTGGGATTGGAATGTTCCGTGCGGAATGGACAAATTATTTTCAGCAGCGAAATTTATTCTCTACTCAAACGCCTCGTTAAATCCGTGCGTGTATTTTATTTTAAATGATAAGTATCGCCAGGGATTGAAAGATTTACTAACATGCAAGAGTTCATCCCAGGAATACAGAAATGACCTTTCGATGAACGTGCTACATGTACAGCAGAAATAACTGAATCTACAAGAGAAACCAAACGGGGATTGGAAATAGTACAATACAGTTGAAGCTCTCTGAGCGAGCACTCTCGTGAGCGGACAGCTCTACTTACGGCCGCTTTGACAAAACCCCGTTTGAACTCTCATACAAACTCTGTATTCACACATTCTCGTAAGCGGACATTCTCATAAGAATATTCTTATTTTTCTGCCCATTTTAGGCTGAAAATATTCTTAATACATTGTTAGATTACAAAGTGATCCAGAGTATATCAGTATTATTTCAGTAAAATAACAGTAAAATAACAGAAACAATACGACCTGAGCTGAGCGTCCGCTTACGGGAGCTTTGACTGTACAATTTAGTTTTAACAATTATTTAAGGGAAGTTCAGTAATAAATGACAAAAACTAAGCTCTTTCAAAATGTCTTTTTCAAGAATTAATGAGTTCGGGTAACTCTTGTATGGCTTGTTGTATGAAGAAAATGGCGGCATTTTGTTTACCGGTGAAGCCCCCGACCCGACAAACTAGGCGATTTTATACGCTCGTCGCGGCGATCAGTGAAAATCGCTTCTACGAAGGCGAATTTCGCCAGCAAATTTGATCGCTGCGATCCCCCCAAAACAAGTGTGACCGCTCCCGCAATTGAAATCGTCAATCGCCAACTCAGTTCAATCAAGCAGCACGCAGCGACGAAATTCGCTGGCGATTAAATTCGCTGCGACGAGCCTATAAAATCGCCTATAGTGTGTCGGAGGCTCGACAGAGAGATGTATCGTCGTTTTCCCTTACAAACGAGTACGGTGGCCTATCTGTTTTTTCCCTCTTATTTTTGTTCTAGCAATCACCCTATTTCTATAGACCAATTTAAATATTCACCAATATTCAGCTTCACCTTCGGCGAATAATTGTTTTAGTATAGTTAATTATCAAGTTAACTACAAAATAACGAGCTAAAACATGAAAAACAACACACGCAAGTGCTGGCCATATTACCGTAGTTACATCGTTTACACATCAAATTAAGCCGTAAAATAATAATAATTAATAATAATTAACAATTACTGGATGAGGTAAAAAGACATTTATCAGGTACATTTATCGGGTACCTTTTTTAATCGTTGCTGATTTCATGAGCAGCTGTAGTTACATGTATCTTCCTGAAATAAGTAGCTTTAGGCCAGAAGAGAAGCAAATTTCTGTCACGCTCCATCCGACAAAACACGGCCGCTCTGGTTGGCCACACAAAACTTTTGTTTTTGACGAGTTTTAAATGCGTTAAAATCATTTCTTGAAAAGGTTTTCCGTCCAGTAGTCATTTACCTAAATTCCCAATGCTTTGAATATCCCGAACTTGAGTGACGTCTTTAGAATTAATAAAAATTTCATTCAAAAACGAGCCGTTGCCATGGCAATATCGATTTCACTGAAAAGTACATCATAGCAAACTTCAATCCAGGACTTGGTGTAAATTTCAAACCGATCCGACTGAGGAAAGTCTGCTAAAAATCTGATTGATAACATTAGGCATGGTTCCCGAAAAACTGTATCGAAACACACAACAAACTCAACTAAAAGTTCTGTCGGGTAAAATCAAATGAACACTCGCCTTTTTGAAGAAATGCAAGTTCTTTAATTCCACTGCGTAGTTTTTCATTCACTTTTTTCTTGACAACGATTAAATAGCAAAATAATGCGGGATTTTGGATGAAATTTTATCAAAAAAGTCTTCACATCGAACTTCGCGCGTTGCAGAAATGGCGGCAAAGTGCTTGGTTAACCGTGACCGTGGTCAGAGATTGGAAAATTCCGCCCGCTCCTGTAACCAATCAGATTGCAGGATTCGCAGATTACCGCCCGGTCGCGCACTGAAAAAAATTAAGTTAGTAATATTTTGTGGATTTAGTTATTTAGTTGTTATGGAAACCTCAAGCGCTTGCTTCTATAGTCTTCGTTTTTTGACGGTCTAAACTCAGTTGGGTAATAAATCTCTTATTAGACAGTTAAGTGTGTAGAATCGCTGTATATTTTTAAACGTTATTGAACAACTAACAGCGAGTTACAATTTTGTTTCCATTGTATGGAAGATTTCACTCGAATACGTGGAACATAGGTAGGTGAGGATCTGTTACCTTCGGCTGCGACGGAATGGTCTTGGTTAGCGCCATGCTGTTTGTTTTCATTAGTTTCCATTTGGAATAAATCTTGAGCTTTTATATTTTTTCCTACCATTACATTGAAGGAGAGCCCAGGTGAGGGTAGCTTGTAATTATATCCAAATAGATAAACGAGTCATTCACCATGATGTGGCATCGCGCGTTCACTGCCTTGACTGCCTGGGGGGGGGGGGGGGGGGGGTGGGGGGGGAGGAGGTACTCCCAATAATGGAGTATACGGGGAGGCTCCGCCCGAAAGGGGTACCTTTTTAGTGTGGAGGTATATAAAAGGGTAGGGATTTCTCGAGTTGAAGTATAGAAAAGGGTAGGGAAAACTGTCACTTAGGGATTGAAAAGGGCTTAACAGACGCACCTAGCGGCTTATTCAAACATATCTACTGGTGACGCGTGATGGTTTCCGAGGATATCGTTCATTAAGTTCATTTCAAGGGTATAGGGATGCAGTGTCTCTACCGTAGGTATGTGAAAGCGGTGTCATTTTCTATTGAAGGTATATATGAAAGGGCTACCTTAACTGTCAAAAATGGTATATAAAAGGGTAAGGGTCGGGGCGGAGCCTCCCCGTATAAAACTTTGTCAAGTAACCCCCCTGGGCTAGCTTGACTGGACCTGGTGATTGTGTTGCGATGAACTCAGTGAAAAAGCACATAGCCATACAAGACAAATCACTACCCAATGAGCTGTGTCATGCTAAATTCCACCCCTTTATCGCCATTTAACCAGATTTATGCTCTCGTTAACTGAAAGCATAATGTTTGATTACTACCTGCCTGCGTTCATGTCGGCTACTTGTTTAAAGAAATGGCCGGGATTTTTTAAGAGAACAAGTGTGCAAGCTTAGGTGTTCTATTTCCAAAATACAGATAATTTTCTTACCTGGCTGGTCTTCCTTGTAGACCAAATTCAAACGCAGACATATGAAATAATGAAATCGGAAATATTTTCAATGAAACAGCGCTTCTTCTACACTTCTGGGTGGGTACACTGCTGACCATTTTTAAAATGACTTCCCTGTGCTATGTTTTGGGAGCCTTGTATTTATTTTGTTTATTATTTTTCCCTGATTCATCGATATATATTCAGTTTAATCATTAGGAAGCGTAATTCTAAAAAGCGTATGGAAAGTTATCAGAAATATTTCTTTTGGAATAGATTTCACGTGACCTGCTTGTGATCTCAACTGGAGAGCAGAATATGTTTCAGACGAGTTGTTCCATTCATTCTCTGGAGTGTTAAACCAAATGTTTATTTAATGATTTTAGAAATCTTAACTTAAAGTGTAACAGTTTAGGGCGTTTTAATATCTGTTTTTAATCCTTAGAAGTGTAATTATCTTATTATTTTATATATTCTACTTTTTAATACTTTTTCTTAGACATAATTTCTGAAATATGCTATGTATTTGTTTCTTTGACGAGAAGACACCATTTTTCATAATTTGATTAATTACTTATATATGATATATCATCTTAAGCCTGGTTACTATATGATCGCAACGATCGCAACGGTCGAAAGAGTGGTTTACATAATTGCGATCGTTGCGATCATATGGAAACCAGGCTTTAAGAATTTCTTGGCGGAAAAAATTATGTGCGTTATTGATTCTTCAGTAAGATCTTCTGTTGTCTGCTAAAAAATAGTAGAAAGTGCTTTAGATCTCATCTAGATAAGTGTATTTAACACGTTCAAAACATTTCTCATAAATAGAAAAAATCGTCAATCGACTAAAACGTATCCCAATAGGTACCATAGCTGTTTAATGTAAAGAAAATAAGAACGGAGAGAAACCAAAGTTTTAGTTGATGGTGTTTTACAGTGAGGAGCGCCGTATTGGGCCCAGAGGTTTTCTTTCTTTTCTTTCTTAATCGAACTTGAGCCGCGAAGCGACGAAAACAAGCTTCGATCGAGTTCAAAAGATAAAAGAAGAAAGAAAACCTCTGGGACCAGTCCTACCGTTGCCACTAGACAAAGTTTTTGATTAATTTTTGACAACTTTTTGACATCTTTTCGACAAGAATTGTGAGAGGCAGAGATATCAATTGTCCGCCTCTCATAGGTCTTGAATTTTGATTGGCCAGTTGAAACGAAGGCCATCAGAAAGTTGTCAAAGTTGAAAGTTGTCAAAAATATGTCAATAAAGTTGTCAAAAATTAATCAAAAAACTTTGTCGACTGGCAACTGTAGGGCGCTCTTCACTGTAAGAAACAGCTGTCATTGAATATCGAGCATTCCGCAGTCTATAAAATAATTTTCTTGTGTCCAAACGCGCTTTGGTTTGCGAACACGCGACGAGTTTATAGTTTTGATTTTGATCATTCAACCTTTCCGAACGCGGAAACCGTAGTTTTTCAAATATTAATACACGCAATCCATACCTTGTTCGATGTTTATACTGGCGGTCCCGGCTCCAAAAGAGAAAAATGAAGAACTTTCAATGTTATCTCAGTTTAAGAAATGCTTAGTTCAATTTGATCAGATGTATTTGTAAAACTACGAAGAAGAAAAATCCATCCCAGGGAAATAATTTATTTATTCTAAATAAATAGGTAACATGATAGCCAGTTAAGTAGTTATCTGAAGAAAGCAAACAAAGGGAAAATAAATACAAGAACGCCCTAAAAACCACACAGTTAGGCAAACTGAACTACTCAAGAGGATTAAGGCAAATATTCATTTGAAACTTTCTCAGTTTTCAGGGAGTAGTTGTTCAAAGCTATCCACCGGATCAATCACTATTCAGTGGATAAGTGTCAACAAAAACAACCTGCGTTATCCACTTCTTATCCGATGGATAGCGTGATGCCTCCTTTGACTAACAGGGGCCAGGTAGATCACACAGCGGTTAAATAATATAGGCATTATTTCAAAATATCTTACAAAGCAATTTTTACCGATAAGTATCTTTTCAAACGATTTAGATTTGGTTTCGAAATAATATGGTTATTTCAAGTATTTGTTTGCGGAAGCATTTTTGTGCTGACAGAAGCAGGTTTTTCATTCTACCTTTGTGGCTTTTTGGCATTTCGCACATAACCCACTGCAGTCATCAGTATTGCGTTCCGTCATACTAGCTAGTGAAAAGAGATTTACCAAGTTGCAAAATAGCCAATTAGAGATGAACAAATTTTCCATGACTGGATCACAAACAATTGCCAGTGACCAAGCGGTTGCCTTAAATATAAGGGGTTTTTTGCTGAAGCGTAAACGAGGGTAAGCCGCAAAAAAGAGACTTTTTTCTTGTGATTAAGGTTGGTTGATTCATTTTTAGTCCATTGTTTTCAGTTATTTGAATGTTGAATGGACTTCATTTGAGACGTCTTTTGACAATCTCGTTTAATAACTTGGACTTTATGATTTCTTACCAGAAAGGTTACTAGTAAGGTTCCACTGCAATACTACGGATAGAAGCTAAGGGTACGTAAGGTTGCCTTTGTTTGAGGTGAGTACGATCATATTACTGCCGACTTTAATTGTTTATTGTTTGATTTGAAGGCGATAATCTAATGACAATTAAAAACAAAATCACCAGATGGTATCAACCGACGGAATTAACGTTGGTTAGTTTTTGAAATGTTTCTTCATTGTATATATTTATCATATCACCGTAAATTTACATGTAATGGTTAAAACCATTTTGAACAACCACTGTATATTTTGACTAACAATATACAAATATATAAATAGCGATTCGACGTTTCCATATATTCTCTAACATCATTTCCAGGCAAGTTTCGGTATATTGTAAATTTTTAATTCAAATTTTAGAAGCCCTTGTTTTCTTTCATTATAGCTCTGAGAAAATATAGTTTCCACGACTGAATTCATCATTCATACCTATACCAATTTAACATTTTCAAATTTCAAATTATAATTTTCCAGGACTTAAATAATTTTATTACAAAGCTTTACCACCACAAATTAATTTTGTTTTTTTTCTATGTCGTTTTTTAGTGTTCGACGTATATAGTGTTAAGCTCAGTATCAGAATTTAAATTATCCCCAGTATAATTATGTTGTCCAAAATGGTAAATCACCGAGACATGACTCGTTCAAAAAATGTGCTGGGTTTCCCGGGTACCAGGGTCACCGTCCTATGTAAAGGCGGGCTATGGGTTTTCAAGTCAACAGAAATAGGAGGGTGACCCTGGGGTGACCGTTTACATGCAGAAAAGACAGCCCGTCTAGGAGGGTGACACTGGCAAGCAGACAGGGTGACCAGGGTAGGCGTGGTGACCCACCTGTCCCTGTCTATCATGTAAACACTTCAGTGTGCTTTGTAAAGAAATGTATGAAAAGTTGGCCCTCTAAGGGTAGCCCGGCTAGGAGGGTGACCCTGGTACCCGGGTCACCCTCCCTCCATGTAAACAGCCCCTAAATAAACTATCATTACCAACAATTAAAACAGTGCTTCCAGCTGGAATACACAGTGACATCAGTCCTTCCGAATCCTTATTCAGTAACTGTTCATGATGTTTGCGTTGCTTTGTCGTCCCTTTGAAACCAGATTTAGGCAAATCTGTGATGATTTTAACATTTTTTTTTTTCATTTCTGTTTCTTTGAGGCATGCCTGGAAACATATTTTTAGTTATTGTTCTGGCTGGTGTTGCCCTTGCTGTTACTGGATTTAGCATCGGGTCAGGCAGTGGGAAGTGGTACGTTAATTATTTACCGATCATGTCCATGTTATCTGAAAAGTATGAAAGTGCGCCCGACCATTCATGTGCGTTAAAACGCGAGTCACGTTGCTTTTTCTCGAGAAAGAAACAAAGAAAGAAACCAAAAAAACAACAACAACAAAACAAAGCCCCAACCAAGTTTTTATTTATTTTGTACTAGCTTTGTAGATTTTAACTCTGTGTATTTTCAGCGTGACCAAAAACAACCAAGCTCATAAACCGAGGCGAGATACATGTATAATAATGAAGCATGCATCAGGAGCCATAATAAGGAACGGAACTCTTTTGATATTATAGTATTAGGGCTGTCCGCGTGTCTTGTACTGTTTGTGCTATTTTTAGAAACACATTCGCAGTCAGGCGCGCGATTTTCGCTCGTGTGTCATGCGAGGAGATTTGTCAACAACTCGTCCAACATTGTTTTTGTTGGCGAGTAGAAGATACCGTTATCTCATCCGTTAGTATTTTCAAACTTGTAGAAGTCCTTGGAGGACAACCTTCTTGACTCGAGCGATTTCAGCAGTGACGAAAGTAGTTCAAAGCTCCGTGAATCGAATTTCGAAGAAAGTGCAGACGGTTACTATTATAAGCTTATATCATGGCTGGTGAAGATGAATGGGATTTAGCTTACGATCGAGACCTTCGCAATTCGTGTGATTTCTTTTAGTGAAATTTAATGTGGAATTCCCTCGTTAGGTAATAAATGTTTCCAGGAGCTTTCTTGAATCGTACAGCCTTTTATAAAATAAAATAAATGGATTCCATTTTTCACTCTCCCTGTGAAAATGTCAACAGCGTATAGAGAAAGCCATTCCAAGTCAACTGTCAGGAGCAAGCGAATAAAGAATCAAGCATAGATCTGTCACAAACTTTATCTAAACCTCGTAGCTGTGACAAGCCAGTTCGCTTCGCGATATTTTCTAGAACTTCACTGGTTCAACAAGTTGTTAAGGCTTTGGCTATACCAAGTAGCCGGAAAAACGGCTACAAAAGTTTATTGAACACTTGAACTTCGGCCACGGCAATGAAATTAATCGAAAGAGGAAAAGACGTCAAGCAATTGAAAAAGTTGTAAGTACCTTGAATTAACTTAATTACTAAACGTTCAATGATTAAAACTCATTAAAAGCCAAGCCAAACAGTCAAATTTACCAACAATTTTTCTTCATTTATTTTTTCAAGAGACATTTACAATTGTGTGTATAGCTATATAAATAGGTAGTAAATAAGCTTTCAGGAAAAATATTTTTTCCAATTTTTATTTTTTCTCGCCTAAAGGCTCGAAAAAATAAAAACTGACTCGTAATTAAAATCATTTTAATTTGTTGGTTTGTTGTTCTGTCAAACAATTGAAAGTATCACTTCAACGAAATAGTAAATAGTAAGTACATTGTTATAAAAGATGTGGTTATTGTTCATCGTGGTTCATCGTTGTTCATCGTTGTTCATCGAGGTTCATTAAATAGATGTAGATGAACGTAAGTACATTACATCTCACTACATTTGTGGCTATTTCTCTGGCACTATGAAGTCTGATAAAAACGGAATATGGCACATATTGACTTATTTTGACATGATATTTCTTGTTATTGAATTCTTTCTTCAGTTAAGGTGATTCCTTGCAATTGCATTGCGCATCCTTACTGCGCATAATTCAGTTGCGTCATTTGCGCGCGCCACGCGTCGTTTAGCGCGAGTACGAGCGCGCGCACATACAGAACATTACAGGATTTCTTTCAGGCTAAGCTTGGCTGGGAAATAAATGGTTGTCTTCTTCTAAACAAGCACGGTGACCCCCATTTTTTATTTCATAATTTTAATAAGAACAGTATCTACATTACACAAGAAAAAAATGGGCAGAAATCTATGATCAGTTTTTTTGGCAATTTAACTAAATTATCCGGAGGGAGCCACTACGGTCCCACAGCGCATATCCAATTTGAATCTACTTTGGAGTGTAAAGTAAATACAAAGGAAATCGAAGACATTTTTCTGGAACGTCGGTGAATAAACAATGGAATAAAGTCAAAACTATGTGCGATATCACGGGCTGCATTGAAAAACATCGAGCTTATTTGCTGCGCACGGTTTTTGCCAAAAGGGGCCAAAATGACCGCACTCGTCAGCATTGTGGCGTGGAAATGAGTGCGGTGACCCCTCTTTTTATCACGTTTTTATTATCTCCTTGACCTGTTACAAAAGTGTACCAAGTTTCATCGGAAATCTATGTTTGGTTCTTTTACCAGGGAATTACCTTAAAGACATCCCGATTTCTCGCACCTCCAACCGGGGAAACGAAAATTGGTTCGAGAAATCGGGATTTCTCCTTTTGAGAAATCGAGGGTTTGAAAATTCGGAATTCCACTATATTTGCATCGATATACAGTACAGCTTTAATCTTTGAAATCAAAGCTGGGGAAATCTTGACTCTCAATTTGAAATAAACTCCTGTTTACTTTTGGCAAGCTGAACCGCATTTTTTATGCCGAAACAACGAGCACTGTCTTTGGGATCATAATGAGAGTGTGAAAAGCGGACACAATTGTAAGGCGGACACCTTCCTTAGGCGGACATAGATGACTGGTACCGGCCGAATTTCACTTTTTTCTGTAACTAAACTCTCTTTAAGGCGAATACCTCTAAGGCGGACAGGGGACACTTTTTTTTAGCAAAATTTTGGTGAAAAATACCTCTCAAGGAAAAATACCTCTCAAGACGAACACTAGAACTGCATATTTTTACACAATCAATAGATTATAGATCGGATATTAATTCAAATTGACCTACTGGTGGACTTACCGTTCACTTCGCATCAAACCGTAAAATATTTTTACTGATTAACTTTGAAAGGGACTGTAAATGTGCAATTGTAACTTGCCTTTATAATTATAAATATCTCGTTCCAGTTCTGACGTCACAGGTTTCTATTGTGCCTAGTTACATTAACTCTTTATAAGGCGGACACCTCTCTAAGGCGGACACATACACCTGTCCGCTTTAGAGAGAGTTGACTGTATTCTACTAATCCCTCAACTATCAGCAGATCTAGAAAAGCACCTATCAACCCAGAGTTGATAGGTAGGTTTTAAGTTCTCCTGAGGAGAACTAAAAACCCATGACAAGAGCTATAAGCTACCTGCCAAACTGCCTTGCCTATCCTGAAAAGTGATTTGAGAAATCTATAGGCTGGAAACGCATTAAACCGACCCAGCGAAAGAGATCACCGATATATTTGTACCTATTTGTAAACAAAGCATACACGAAATTTTGCAAGTGATCTCGCGCGTTTGGTGTTTTCATTATGCCACGAGGTGCGCGCGTCTCTAAAAATAGCGCAAACGGTACAAGACATAGGGACGCGTACGCTCTGAATTTACAGTCTCCGTCCCTTTTATGGTTTCTGGAAGCATACAATGTATTTTCTTCTTGTTGGAGGATTAGTTTAAAACGAACATATATTATAGACAAATACTTAAAAGTATATAGAGTCTGAATATAGACAAGAATCCAAATAATCTGTTATCCCTTACATCAGTGATTTCATTCTTATTATGATGTAATTTTCTAGACCCATGTCAAGGGCCCTTGGATTTGAGGACTCTTCGCAGGACAACTGCTTGGTCGTTATACCGATATCTAAAGGAACGATTACATTCTCTACATTAAAAGCCAAACACGGGACAAAATCGCTCAAATGGGAATCTGACGCAGTGGGCACATCAAAATTGAGGTACATAAGGCCATCCTCCGCTCCCATCAATGGAAGAAAACTAATGAAAGGAGGTATTAAGATGTGGATATACAAAGAGACTGCCACGAGAGGACAGAAGATGGGACGTTTTGCTGAGAGACACAGACAGGAGCGAGCGAGTGGGATTATTCAAAGTCGACTTGGGATTTAAGGTTAGAGAGGAATATGGGTGGCATACTCTGAGTGTCAAGAACTTTCCAACAGTCTTGCTTCTCCGGCAAAAATCAATAGGATGGACTTTGTTTTAAAACATCAAGATACCATCTATATCGATTTGCTAGAATTCGTGGATAGAATGTTCAGGCAATCCCGTGATAAAATAGTTCCACCTTCACCTTTCACCGGTTCAATGATGTACGACTCAGGCCACTTTTGGCAACGAAGTTATCACTGGAGTCAGAAGACACCAACTCCCCTTCCCTCGAGTATTGATCCTTCAAAGACCTTAAGTCTCACCCACATCGAGAGTCGCTTGAAAAACTGGTATTGCGACGAAAGACAAACCACTTATGACTTCACGGGAAAAACGATGCAGCGCTGGAATAAACTTAAGACGAGCTTTGATGATGCCCACACGGAATATGATAGACTTGTCTTGTTGAAGATGCCTGGTTCCAATAAGTTTGTAATAAGTGGTCCTCCTTTGTTTTGTCGTAACTGTAATAGGGGAACAAGAGCACATTCCGCAAAGAAACACCAAGGAAGTTTAGCTATGTCATGGTGCGTATTTTGCTGCCTTTGGCGCTAGAATTTTACCTCAAATCCCGTGCAGACGAACTTACTAAGATAGTGGAGAACGAAACTCCTGAATTGAATGATGACTCCAAGATAGATCGATCAATCCACAAAATTTGTGGGAAACATTTAACGAGGCAGACTGAGTTCAAAAACTATCTTCGAAGTCAAGGAAAACCCTACACAGAGCTGAAAGTCCGCAAATCATTAGATTATATAAACAAGGTACGTCTTCAAAGAATCATCAATCTGCTGGATTACATTGAAGACCAAGGATGGGCAGATGGAAGTGCAATTGGATCTCTGGATCACGAAATGAATCGAAATGGTGCTGGATACATGCATACTCTTTTCTTCTTAAAGAATCTTTACATCAGTCTGGAAACCAAAGCAGATTGTTGAACTTAATAAAAACTGCCAAATGGTATAATGACTTTGGAGAAGTGTATCAAAAGCCGCCATTTGAGTACAGTGGAACCACGTCCGATAGAATGGTCACAATAATGCTATTTCGGCTTATGATTGTATTGATTATGCCCACCAGTACAAATGATCAAAAAAAGGCAAGACAGCGGGATATGGATGCTTTGAAAGCATGGATGAATAACGCCTTGGACATCAACAAAGCATTTGGAGGAGTCATCAAACCTGATTATACCAGTTTTCACCACAAGGCATTCTATGCATCTGCATATGCCCCACACGCGTTGCACACAGCTGCACAAGTGCAATATCTCTTGGAGGGAACAAACTTTGCATTATCAAATACAGCAAAACACAATTTACGAGAAGCTCTAAAACCATCTGGCTGACAGCTGTGGAATATTCTACCCCAAGCAGTGTGGGAGGTCGCTTTCCATACTTTTCAAGGAAAATTCTCATAGATATCCTTCCAGCATATGCATACATCAGTATCTCCCATCCAAACTTTCCAGCGCTGCCACTGCCATCGACTCCAGCTATAGGAATAACTGTTCCTTACATTAATGAAGTGGCGAAGATATTCTCACGCTTGTATAAGCCATCAGACGCCACTGTTCAAAAGCACCTCGCAGATGGAACGGTCCACAGAGGAAAGTCGTACATGAACAGCCTTGGTTGTCTGAAAATTATGAGCACAGTAAGTTCACATAAACTACGCGCTAAATGAATGAAAGTTCAGTAATGCACCAGTCAATTCCAGCTGTAACCATCCCCCCCCCGGGCATACCCCGGGGATTTGTAAGATTCTGTGTCCCGAGGGCGGGGATTTTGTACAACAATGTGTTGCCCCGGAGGTGGGGGGCGGGGACAACTTGACCGATCGCCAGATCCACGCGATCGCCAGATGGGTATTAAAACCATGGAAGAATTCGCCGGTAAACCGACTATTGTGGAGATTGGCTGGAAAGCTAGGTATTGGAAAGTTGAAGACTTTGTTTGAAGGTAATGAAATGTTAATAACTTCTGTTGCTTTTCCCGTTGCCCGAAGAAACAATGTCTTTATGCGTTTCCGATTCAAAGCAAGATTATCCATTGGAACTTTCACCCAGGCAGCAACTTCGTTTTCAGTGATACACTGATGTTACGTTATTTAACATGCTTTTCCGTTGCCCGGGGCGGGGAATTTGTAATTTCTGGCAACCCAGGGGCGGGGAATTTGTAGTCCTCACGAAAAAAAAATACAAATCTCCGGGGGTCTGCCAGGGGGTGGGGGGGGGGGGTGGTAACTGATCTGTTGGACAGATATGTGCCATTACGGTCATTACGATCTTCATCTAGAGGTCTTCTGAAGGTTTCCTCGGTCCAATTCTAAGTATGGCGACAGATCCTTTTCCGCTTGTGCACCAACACTTTGGAACGGCCTACCTGATCATTTGAGACTTGCAGTGGACCTGCCTTCTTTAAGCGCGATCTTAAGACTTATTTATTTCGCCAGTATTTTTATTAGTCTTTCATTAGTTTTTACCTTGTAGACTAAATTGATGTAACAGCACCTTAGAACTTTAGGATAATGTGCGCTATATAAGTGTATTATTATTATTATTATTATTATTAACAGCTGGAATTGACTGGTGCATAAGAAAAAGCATCGGCAACCTCTGATGAGGGTGTCACGTGATACAGGAGTGATTCGTGGTTTCCCTCAGTTGTAATAGCGATGTTGGAAGAAATATTGCTTTCTTATCATGGAATAACCTCTAATGTGGGTGTCACGTAATCAAGTGATGTTGAAGGAAACATTTTTATTTGATGATTACGGAAGCGGTAAAGTGGTTGCAATTATAATTTGGGTTTTAACCATTAAAAGGAATAACGTAATTAGGGAAAGTTACAAAATGAATTAAGTTATTACCACTCACTGGTGTTGATAAACGGCGTCGATGGAGCAATAATAGTTAAAGCGCTGTTACACAGCAACGTGCCTCGCAATTTTGTTGCTCCGCTGCGAGACCAGTGGCACAAACGGTAGGAAAAGTAGAACTTGATTATACTTCGTGCAACGCTTGCGAGACATTTTTATTCCAGGGTGTGTTACACTAGGCAATTTTTCGTGTAACTATAGAAATAAAAAATGCATAGAGTAACACCGACTTTAATTATTTCATCTTTGTCTCCTTCGAAGAAGGGTGAATTTTGTAATCAAATGTATAACTCTCGATGCGAAACCAAGAGGCTTTAAAATTTACGCTAACCTGATTTGTGACGTCTCTCTTTCTTTTTCTTTGAAGCTACCTGACTTCATTGTCAGGAAACTGTAATCACTATCATTACAATATCATTACTGATGTTTCGGATTTAATACAATTTCGTCAGAATTAATGTATGAAATTTAATGACACTAATTCTATTGCAGGTAAATTCAAGAGTTTTGTGTTCTGAACCATCTCCAGAAGGTCATTGGTCCAAGAACTTTGCAGCTCTCTCAGTTCATCGTCGCAAAGATTGGGTTGTTACAGTAAAGGGCTTTAACAAGTTTGTCTGGGACTTTGAAGGCTCTACAAAGACAGGTAAACCGGAAAATGCCTATGGTATCTTTGCAAGTCACGGTGCA
This sequence comes from Desmophyllum pertusum, assembly GCA_029204205.1. NCBI lineage: Eukaryota > Metazoa > Cnidaria > Anthozoa > Scleractinia > Caryophylliidae > Desmophyllum > Desmophyllum pertusum. The sequence goes on along the minus strand of MU826826.1, from coordinate 6,782,572 downwards.
ATGCTAATAGCAAACAGCGAGGAGGCGTTGAAAGCTCATGATGTAAAACATGGATGGGATTGGAAGAGAATTCCTGGAGCCACTACGATGTCACTGACTCTCCTGCAAACAAGGTTAAAAACAGCAAGACATTTTAGTCCTCTTTCGTCTGCTGGAGGGGTTACATACCAAGGGCCAGAGATGTTATCCAGTGGAGTATTTGGCATGGACTTCCACCAGCCAAAGTACCAGTTCTTTGACAAAAATCATCCCCATCCAAATATTAAGCTCCATTTTAAGAAATCTGTCTTCTTTTATCAAAATGTGTTAGTCTGCCTTGGCAGCAACATTAGAATAGAGAACGGCCCAGGAATAAAGGCGCAAAACAACGCTTTTTCAAGACAAGCTGGTAAGAGGTGCTTCTTCATTTTTTATCAAAGTGGACGGTGCTCGAAAAGATAGTTCATCTCCTTCTTTCCCAGGCTTGAAGCCTCCAAGTGGACGTAAGGGTTACATTAGTCTGGTAGACACAAAAGGCAACAGTTACTACATTCCTGGATCAAGTGCATCTAGTCTTAAGGTTCACTTTCAAAATCAAGACTCGAAAACTCCAGCAGCTAAACCATCCAGTGGTATATACGCTACCGCCTGGCTTGAGCACAGTTCCCCGATTGGGAATTACGAGTACGCAGTTTTCGTTCAGACACCGTCATATCTACAGACTGCAGACTGGAATAGACTAATAAATCATCCAACTGATAAACTATACCAGGTTCTACAAAAGGATGACGAGGCGCATGTGGTACAATTTGAGTTCGCACCAGAACGCGACAGTGCGATAGATCCCTTGTTTGGTTACGTGATTTTTCAGTCCACCACAACACTTCCTTCTGGGGGATTAATCCAGAAGGTGAACAAACGATGTCGCATCATGGTGGAAGAGAATGCGAATGAATTGTATCTAAGTATCAGCTACCCTGATCTAAATTTTCCAGCTGATGGCTCAAAAGTCTTGAAAACGTCCAATGATGTCAAAAAGCGGGAGCTGTTCGAAATGGAGAGCGACGAAATCCAAGTTAAGGTGACTCTAAGAAACCATGTGAACAAGCTCCTTCCAGTATTACCAAAGGTACATGGATCACCAGTTGGATATGTACCAACTGTTCGCGTGGAGTCTTCAGCTTCATCTCCTCCCAACAAGGGAAACAAGATCATCTTTGCCAATCTGAAGAATGGCTTCAGTGTTGAAATCAAATTAAACAAATAATGTTCAGTTTAAGTTTAATTATCGACAGAAGCTCTAGGTTAACAATTAACTTGTAAACTTCTGTATGTTTTTCGAAGATTCTGTTCTGTTAAGAATAAGGTGGTGGTATTAAATGTGGGATAATGCGATAAGCTCATGAATATCAAGTCAATGCCTAAAGGTAAATTGTACACGTCGGTGTTTATGACAATAAAATCGAATGTACGAAAAATTTACTTTGTTTTCACTTTTACAATCCCACGATTTAATATATTTGATGTGATGACGACATTTCCACCGCTTACTGCTAGTCTTCATCAGACAATGAACATGATGTAGAACAGCATTAAGTTGTCGAAACGTCTCAATCCACATCAAGGTGACTACATCGTACGACTAACGGCGATAAAGAAAAGCTGTCATTCACGATTAAGACTAAGAGAGACTGAGAGTCCGTAAACACTACGACGTGATTATCCAGGCCTGTTTAAGCAAATATCCAGATAAGTGGATTCTCAAATACCTTTGACTCTGCACGGAAAGATCTAGCGCGCCCGTGTTTTCCTGCATATCAACTGTACACACGTTTTTTGTCCTTTCATACAGCTCACCCCATACAGTCAAATAGGAGTGTTCACTGTTTGTCAACATTACGTCAAATTTGTTTGTTATTCAAATTTGCCAACCATTACGTAACGAGAAATATCGCTATAGGCCATTTTTGACTCCAGCTGTTTCAAAACGAGAGTTCTGGTGTGAAACAATTCAAATGAAAATGAATTGATTTGCATGACAATGATGAACGAGCTAGAAAAACTCATTTCCATATGAAAAGTTTTTGCACCGGGTTCGTTTTGAAGCAGAGGAAAAAGAACTGGGAAATGATCTATTATCTCGAATTATCGACCTGTCTACAGGTCTGTTGCTATGATTGTATTAGCACCGGTTGATTCAATATACGACTCCACCTAATCTTGATTAACAGCTGCACTTCCGACCGCTTTTATCTAATACACTTCATTTTATAACATGCAGCCGGGATAATACTGGATGGTTTACCCTGACGTTTTCTCAAGGTCTCATTAAGGATCTTGTCCATTTTTTGTGCACGCAGAAAAAAAAAATGATTAGACTCCAAAAAAACTAAAATATTCACGTACTTGAAATTCTAGTGGCACCGGTTACAACCTCGCAACACTAAAATTAAACGCCAAAGAAATTCGCGAGAACCGCCTTTCTTAAAATTCTTAAAGAATTTCCTCCCGTGAAGTGGTTGAGTCATGAGAGGTGGCAGCCATGTTTTTGTTAAACATGGCTGCCACCTCTCATGACTCAACCAATTCACGGGAGGAAACTCAAGGCGGAAAGCAATTTAAGGATTGTGGAGTTATATTATTTGGTGAATACCGTTAAGGTACGGCTCATGAATGTCTAGTTTAAGCGTGAAAGCTTATGGCGTCGTAGTACAGGATTTTTGTCCACTGGCCAGAAATATTACTCGATTTTCTAATGGATTTCGTCTTAAAAACTTTAAAAAACGTTCTCTGGCTATATACAATTAAAATACTACAACCCTCGATGGATAACTTGAATTGGAAAAGACGTGACGACTAAAATATATACAAAAATAGGTGAGACTAATAATAAAAAAAGAATAATACAAAGAAAAAATAAGTGAAAATGAACTAATTGTTCTTTTGCAAAAGAATAGTATATTGATTAGGAAGCCGGCCTAGAGTTATTGTCTGCGTGACTAATTAAAGCAGTGTGCCAAGATTCTAAAGTTTTCGGACACGAAAGGAACCCTTGTCGATCACTTGAGAATTTTCAAAGTCAATAGAATGATGCGATGACCAAGCATGTTTGGCAATGTTTGAGCCTCCTGCGTAAGATTTCACATTCCATTATGTGGGTATGACTGGAAGATGCTTCGAAACTAGATAGAAAGAACATGTGCGGAATGTGAAGTCTTACGACTTAGGGCCTCCACAGACTAGAGAGATAGTTGTCGATCATAAAAAGTTGTCGAGCATAAAAGCCAGTGAGTGAAGCTAGTTATCGATAACTAAGGGCCTTGGTTATCGAGAACTAGCTTCACACACTGGCTTTTTTGTTATCGACAACTTTTTATGATCGACAACTATCTCTCTAGTCTGTGGAGGCCCTTAGGCCCAGTTTAGCCTGTTCCAGGCGTTCGGATAGTGGAGGAGCGACGCGAAAAGACGCGCGATCCCCACGCCTATTATTCACTCGCCGCTCTTCGCGCGTCTTTTCGCGTCGCTCCCCCACTATCCGAACGCCTGGAACAGGCTAGGCCCAGTTCAGACGCCGTGATGAGCCGAGTAATATTGTAATATATATAAATTTTCATTCTATCCAAGGTCGATTGTGATATGGAACCAACTACCTATACGTAATCTACCTTTGCAAAGTAACTTAATTTTTAAATCAACAATTATGCCAACCATTAGATCTATGGTATAATTCCACCAATTTGTCTGTTTATTTATTAATATATTTATTTATTTGTCATTTAAGGATTCTTAATATAGTTAGGCTAGACTAGTTTTTGTATATAAATTAGATTTTATTGATGTAAATTTAGGCCTCCTAGTATAGTTTTTACTGATTTAGGAGTAATCTATTAAAGCATTAAAGCATTAAAGTATAATTGCTGTTATATTGAAAAATACATTATAATAATTCATGCATTTGTTTTGGCTCATGTGAAGTTCAGTGTCTGAATAAAAGCCGGTCCACAATCGTTATTCCCGGCTGAGGCAGGCGGGAATTCATCAGCCGTTCCGAATTATTATCATTGAAAATTTTTAGATTGAAAATCAACGATATTAAAGTCGAACGACGTTTCGATGACTCCATGTCATCATTTTCAAGTTCAAAATACATAAATTATAGAATTGATTATATATAGGAAAAATTGTGTGAAAATTAATGGAATTTTTCCTATATATAATCAATTCTATAATTTATGTCTTTTGAACTTGAAAATGATGACATGGAGTCATCGAAACGTCGTTCGATTTTAATATCGTTCAACCAATCAATCAATCAATCAATCCTTATTTATGCACGTGTCACCTAGGAGCTAAAATAAGCTCGTTAAAACGTGAACGTGCATAACATTATAAATAAAATTGAATGTCATTCTATAAAATAAAATAGAATTGATTTCATTCTAACAAATTTGACTAAACCTTATGTTATTACAAACTTTATGAAAAACAAAGAGAAATTGTCAACGATTTACAATTAATTTCGAATTATTTTAAAATGCGTTTTAAACGGATCATTTAATTTGAACGAATACAACAACAAAAAATTCAAATAGCTGTTATTACAGTTGAGCCCGCGGTCAAATATTCTTTTGTTTTTATAAAGTATGCAAACGAGTTAGGCTCGATTTCCGCCGCTCTCTCGAGTTCGGTCTTCGTTCTGGCTCATTTTCCCGAACAGCGGCTGGTAATCGAGCCTACAAATGAGGCTAATGGGCCAATACAATGCCAGATTGACCCTTTCGCCTCGTTTGCATGTCAATAACTGCTATTGATCCACGTATTACCAGGCCTAGGTGGGTGGATTTTTGTACAGATAGTATTAACTGCCGGAATAAATAACAACTGTGTTTAGGTTCTGTTTCATTTGCCATCTCACTTGCTTTGCGAAGAACGCACGCTACCGCAGACTAAACGCACGCTACCGTTGCCACAGGAGAAAGTTTTTGATTATTTTTGATAACTTTTTGACATCTGGCCAATCAAAATGCCAATCGAACTATGAGAAGCTAAGCGGAGTTGCCAAGCTCCACGTTCGCGTTCTGATAATTGAATATCATTAGAAAGTCAAAATGGTGTCAAAACGTCGTCAAAATTAATCAAAAAACTTTGTCGAGTACTGATAACAGTAGGGTGCGTAGGGTTAATATTTACTAACATTCGATTTAAAAAATAATGTAGAAAAAGTAGATAAACTTACATTAATTCTTGAATCGGGTACACACGAATAAATTTATGGAATTAGTTGCCGCTCACGCGCTCCTTATTTGGCATCACATCGAAAGAACCAGCTAGAACCGCCAACAAGTAGGCCAAATTAGCTCAAAATGAATTTAAATTTGTTCACAAATTTGTTCACAAATTTATGCACGCATTAAAAAAACAAAAACTGACAAAAAAACATTATGCATGCAGATGGTAGTAATTGAAAAATTATTCATTTATTAGGATCCGCTTATTCCGCCATCTCAGTTGCGGCTGTTCCGTAAGCCTCAGTGGAAGTGCATGTCTCCTGATAATGTGTCTATTTAACTACACGGAAAACCTAACTGACCATAATTCCACAACAAACCGGAGCTGCGAACTGGTCACTGAAAATTCAACGTCTGTAAAATTGATCAAAACAGTTGCTTATGCTATGATCATGTTATTTTCGCTGTTTGGAAATACAGCTGTAATCATTATCGTTTCGAAAAACAAACGAATGTGGACAACGACTAACTACCTGATTGCCAACATGGCCGCATCTGATCTATTGATTTCTGCGTTTGCAGTGCCTAGAGAGCTCACGGAAATTTTTACTGGTCCTCGCAGATGGCTCATAGACGGACTAGCAGGTTTGATTATGTGTAAATTCGTCTACTTCTTTCAAGACATTTCAACTGCGGTGTCCATACAAAGCCTTGTCGTTATTGCCATTGACAGGTATCGAGGAGTGGTTTTTCCATTCCGCCGTCCAATTATTACATCCAAAGTTTGTAAGATTGTGATTCCCATTGTTTGGATTGTGGCGATGTGTGTGCATGGTCCATATTTCTATACTGTGCGACTGATGGTGCAAGATAACAAATCATATTGCATTTTTAGTTGGGCACCGAAGTTCGAAGAGCGGCGAACACAGGAGCATTACTTTATTTTCATTTCAGTATTTTTATTTTTTTTTACCTTTGTGTGTGATCCTTACTTTATATGCACTCATTGTGTTGGAACTGAAGAAAAGAAAACGTACTGAAAGCGCTGGCGGAGCGTCAGAACTGAGGCGCCAAAGACGAAGAGAAGATACAGCAATAGTGAAAAAGATTTTGTCCGTAATTTTTCTTTTCGTATTGTGCATAACTCCAATAGCTGTTCTAGGAATTATTGACTATTTTGTCTGGGATTGGAATGTTCCGTGCGGAATGGACAAATTATTTTCTCAAACGCCTCGTTAAATCCGTGCGTGTATTTTATTTTAAATGATAAGTATCGCCAGGGAATGAAAGATTTAGTAACATGCAAGAGTTCATCCCAGGAAAACAGGAATGACTTTCTGATGAACGTGCTACATGTACAGCAGAAATAACTGAATCTACAAGTGAAACCAAACGGGGATTGGAAAGAATACAATACAGTTGAGCTCTCTGAGTGATGTCAGGAGAATAATTGTTAAATTATTTATCTTTCAATAACTTGTTTCAGCTACTGAAGTGGTCGTACTATAGTACACTTTTGATCGCTTTCTATTATATTATTACAAATGCGCAGTAGTTTCGAATTTACAAGAAGTTTTCCTTCGTGTTCGTTGCATGGTCGTTCTTAGAAACGAAGTATTCACTAAAACATCTCCTCGATCGGTTATTACTTTTCATAACAGAAGCGTTATCTTTAGTAAATAGCATGTTTGGCTTTTAAGTCACGTGTCCTAGTACTGCATTTGCTTTTCAAGACGGAAGTGTTATCTTTAGTAAATAGCATATCTGCCACACGATCGGCTAATTAACAACCTGTTAGTATTGACTTGCCGCGTTGTAATATATTTACTAACACATCCAGTTTCACTAATGAATGTTCGCGTAGTTAATTGCTTTTTAGGGTGAGAACTTGCTAAACGATCTCGCTTATTGGCGCCTCACAATTTGCTAGCTTTTCACTACTTTTAAATTTGCATTGGTAGTTATAAAGTAACGTACTTTTAAAGATACTTTCTTCCCTAGGTAACAAACACTAGTAACAATAACTAAAGGCCTCCACAGACTAGAGAGATCAGTAGTTGTCGACAATTGTTTAGTTGTCGATCATAAAAAGTTGTCGATAACAAAAAAGCCAGTGTGTGAAGCTAGTTATCGATAACTAAGGGCCTAAGTTATCGAGTAACTAGCTTCACACACTGACTTTTTTGTTATCGACAACTTTTTCTGATCGACAACTAAATAGTTATCGATAACAATTGGCCTAGTAGTCTGTGGAGATCTAAGTCTAAGATCTTGAGTCTAGTTCGAATTTTTATTCAGAGTTGTGCTATATATCCTCAAAGGACTTTAGGTTCTGTTTTAATTTTTTTTAACATTCGTATGCTACTACACCCATTGTACTGATAGAGGCTGGTAAAGATTAAGAGAGAAGGCGAGACCTTGAGACGAGAATAAACTGCTGTGCACCAAACGCTGAATGAGTTTTTTTCAAGTTAACCATTCGCAATCCATCTTAATCTTCTCCACCCTCAACCATCCTTGTTCCTGTTTGGGTTATTATCACCTCTTTGGTGTTTTTCTACCTTAGTAAGTTATTATTTTGAGGCTTTCTTCAGTTTGAAGGTGATTTTGCACTTCGCAAAAATGACTTTTAAAAATATCGTGACATAGCTCCTTTAAACTCCGCCATACGAGATACACACACCTGTCAAGACAATCATATATTGATTCAGGCGATGTCTTTAGATTTATTCAAACAGAAAACATAACCGTGACACTTATTATTACACAAGCAAATATAGCGGTTATACCACGGAAGACTGGAAGACCTCAATTTTGAAATCACTCAGATTCATGCACGCAAACGTCTATCCTGCACAAACATAACTACATCCCAGTCGTCACTCAATAAAGTTATAATGAACTCTGTTTCTTTTGGATTATAAATATATTTTGCGACATAATGTATTCTTTAGTAAAACTCTAATTATTCCCATCTGTCCAACAACGCAGCCCGACAGGTCCCATGATATGATGTACATGTAGTTCAAGTATTCCTATATTTTACTTTTTCCTCAGACAATTTCACAGGCCCAGACGCTGCCGTTACGAAACAGACAAGGAAGCTTGAGATCCTTGGCATGAAATAACAATGAAACAAAACATATATTTTATCATTGCCTTTTATTTTGGTCTTTTTGGCTTTGAGACGCGGCGGCTACAGTTTATTAATATGTTGCCACACTAAGAGATGATCAGTGGACAAACCATGAATTTGTCTTCAGATACTTTGCGTCCAACATTTCCCGGTAACTCTCAGGAAAATGAAAATTGCAAGTTGCTTTCAGATGATTCTTCTATAAAGACAGTCAAGATTCTGGTTTACAGTCTAGTTCTGATTGCTTCTCTTCTTGCAGGAAACTCTACCATTATTGCAAATGTTGCATGAAACAAGCGCATGCAAACAACTATCAACTTCCTCATTGCAACATGGCAGCATATCAGACTTGATGATTCCGACTGTTGCTGTTCCAATGAAACTTTGCGAGATCGTGGTTGGTCCCCGAAGATGGCTAAAAGGGGATCGTGCATGGACTTCATTTTGCGCACGCGGAGAAAGATATTTGATGGATTATAACGCAGGATATCTGTTGTTAACCGCGGTTTACATAGAATTTGATTTATCTTAAAACTCCCTCTCATGTTTGCATTAGGCTATGCGAACACACGCGCCATTTTCTTGTTGTTATATTTAATATAAATTATGCGTAGCTGATAAGTTGATTAGACGAATTCACTACAAATCAGTGGCATACAAGGGTGGCCAAATAGCAAATAACATAAAAAAAACACTAATATACTCTCTTTTTTTTTTGTATAAGAACCTTTTTTATAAGAACGTTGAGGCTGAGATTGACCAAAACTTTAAGAACATGCTAAGAACATAGCCAGGTTGAGACTTAGCTAAGAACATTTTTATTCACTTGTTTCTTGCATCGAGCTCTAAATACAACATTCCAGTATCCTTTCAAAAAATTAACAAAATGTAACATTTCAAATATCTCAGTGAATAAGCAGTTCATATCAGTTCAAAATACTTGAATGCGTTCGAATCTTTTTTGTGAAATTCTATACCATGTAACCTAAGAACATGGGTTAAGAACGTTTTCAGGCTGAAATCGCCCCAAAAATAAGAACATTCGGTCTTGGTTCAGCCTCAGCTCGAAAATTAGACGTTCTTATAAAAAAATAAAAAAAAAGAGTGTATGTTATTGCAAGCTGTTGAATAAATTACGACTGAAACTCATGTACAGTTGCCAAAAAATTGTAAAAAAAAATAAAACAACGGAAAGGTTCGATTGTATTTCCAACAAAAACGGCGCCAGCGGAGAAAAGTAGACTGTTCACAGTCCCTCTATTTTTTGCGCTGAAATCGTCGCGCTGTCACGATCGATCGTTGTGCCGCCATCTTGGATTATTTGGCGAGCGAAATCTGGGGAGAGGACAAAACTCCCCTGGGAGCGCAAAAAATAGAGGGACTGTGAACAGTCTAGGAGAAAAGTAAGTTGAAAGCTAATTCCCTGCCATAATTTTCCGGTCGCCGGCTTTCAGTCGAAATTTACTCAGGAAGCATACGGCGTATTTAATAGGTTTTTATACCAATACAAAGTAGATATAAGTAAATTAGGAGATGTGTCACATCAGTAATCTGCAGTAACTTTTAATTTAATTGCATTTTATTTTAATCAGTATTTTATCTCAAGTCAGTAATGGATTTATTTCCCCGTTTTCCTGTGCCCCCCCTCCCCCCCCCCCCCCCCCCCACACACTTATTGTCGCCTTTTATAAACTATAATTTGCATTTGTCCGCAAGCTGCCCGCGAATTTTACGTATTAAATTCCTGTTCGGATGGACTTCCGTAACCGATTACAGTACAGTACATTACTACTCTGTTGAAGATGCGAGGATTTGAAAAAGAAATCATTTTATAAGATGAAAACGACTTATCAGCCATGTTTGAATCTTAAATCAATTAAATTGAATTAAATTTAGCAAACAGATTATATCAACATTTGGCTAAAAGCACGCACTAACCTAATTTCACTAATTTCACTACCAAATACGAATTATGATAAACAGATGATGGATATGTGGAAGGAAATGATGGTGAGCTTGGTAGAAATATGAGAAAGATATTATTCTGTCAGTGACACAAGCTACTCGGAAAAAAATTCCGAGTTCTCCCAACGGATGCTTTTTCTAAAATACCCGAATTGTTTTAGCTTTCCTGAAACCTGGTATCATATTCAGAAATAAAATGACTGTGATGACCAACATCATCAGTTAAGCGCAAACTATGATCTAAATTTGACAAGACATTAGCCAACTCGGCAGGGGTATTTTGTCGAACATCAAACGCTATTGTATTGTAGTATTTGACCGTGTTTAGAATTAAAAACTCATCTACATGTATCAGGTTAGCATCTTTAGCACCCCTGGTTAGCCTATTTAACACTCAGGGCCCGGTTGTTCAAAGCACGATTAAGCTAATCCAGGATAAGCGTGAATTTTGATTTCAGTTTTGTAACTTTACAGAGAGGTTTTCTGCTGATATTTTGTGTCCTTCAGTTTTTACTTTGACTAATGTCAAACTCTGAAAAATATTAGTATTGACAATTGCTTTAAAACCTCGATTGACTTTTAATCCTCGATTAGCGTTACCATCAATTTCACTGCTACGCGACCTTCGAAATCAAAACTATGCCAAAGATTTCCGTCAATCATACATGTCCGTACCTTATATGGAAGGTGTTTACTCGCGGTAAAATCGAACACTTCCATATAAGGTACGGACATGTATGATTGACGGAAATCTTTGGCAAGCCGCTCAGAGGATGTTTGATTTCGAAGGTCGCGTAGTGCTGAAATTGATGGTAATCGGCTTTCGAACAACCGGGCCCTAGTTAGCCTAGAGACGGTTAGCTTCCAGTGTTCGTTATGGCATCTATTAGACAGTTACAAGACTTGCACGGATTCTGCGTTTGGCGTTTGGCGTTTGGCGTTTGGCGGCGTTTGGCGTTTGGCGTTCTGCAAAATACCCCTGCCGTAGCCAATTTACCCAAGTTCGTTAATTCCCAAGAAGAAGACAGTTTCAAATAGCTTAGTTTTTATCATTTATTAACGCTTCTCAAATAATGGAGTTAACTGAATTAAATTGTCTTTCCAATCCACGAGTGGCCTCTCTTATAGTTATTTCTGCTGAACTGTTAGTTCATCGGGAAGTCATTCCTGTATTCCTGGGACGAACGCTTGCATGTTACTAAATCTTTCAATCCCTGGCGATACTTATCATTTAAAATGAAATACACGCATGGATTTAACGATGCATTTGAGTAGAAAATGAATTTCAATGCTAAAAATAATTTGTCCATTCCGCACGGAACATTCCAATCTCATACAAAATAATACACGAGTGCAGCTATGGTGATCGGAGTTATGCACAAAACGAAAAGAAAAACTATACACAGGATCTTTTTCACTATTGCTGTATCTTCTATTCGCCTTTGGCGCCTCAGTTCTGACGCTCCGCCAGCGCTTTCAGTACGTTTTCTTTTCCTCAGCTCCAACACAATGAGTGCATATAAAGTAAGGATCACACACAAAGGTAGCAAAATTAAAAATACTGAAACGAAAATAAAATAACGCTCCTGTTTCGGCCGTTCTGCGAGCTTCGACACCCAACTAAACCTGCAATACGACTTGTTATCTTGTACCTCCAGTTGCACAGTATAGAAATACGTACCATGCACACCCATCGCCACAATCCAAATGATGGGAATCACAAACTTACAAACTTTGGATGTAATAATTGGACGGCGGAATGGAAAAACCACTCCTCGATACCTGTCAATGGCAATAACAACAAGGCTTTGTATGGACACCGCAGTTGAAATGTCTTGCAAGAAGTAGACGAGTTTACACAGGATCAAACCTGCTAGTCCGTCTATGAGCCATCTGCGAGGACCAGTAAAAATGTCCGTGAGTTCTCTAGGCAATGCCAACACAGACATCAATAAATCAGATGCGGCCATGTTGGCAATCAGGTAGTTGGTCGTCGTCCACATTGGTTTGTTTTTCGAAACGATAATGATTACAGCTGTATTTCCAAACAGCGAAAGTAGCCCGATTATCGCATAAGCAACTGTTTTGATACATTTTACGGACGTTGAATCTTCAGCAAACAATTCACAGCCCTGGTTTGTAGTCGAGTTGAGGCCAGTGGGATTTTCCGTGCAGTTAAATAGACACATTGCTGCAAATAGAATGAAATCAAAATTTACTGATTAAATTTTGTCGATCAATCCTATTTATACAAATAAACCACCTGCGTACATTTGCGAATCATGAATTTAAATTCATTTGTTCGTACACGATTCAAAAAGTAATGCAGACCAGTCTAGGCTCACATTCATAAATGCAGATATTTAGTTCGCGCTTTAAAGAATAATTTTGTCAAATGGCTGCCTGTAATTATGTTTCAAGTGCCCGTGAAAAAATATTCACGTTCGTTCCTTTTTCAGTGGCAATATTTTATTTCAATTTTTGTCATTGTCAAATTTCATTCACAGTCAAACAGTTAATAATATTAACTCAATGGGCCATTTCCGAGTTGCCTTCTGAAAATGAGTTTGATTTGCATTTGAATGAACTTGTGAGTAAAACTCATTTTCATATGAAAGGTTTCGAACTTGGACTTCATCGTACGTGACATCAGGAGGACGGCAGTGGCAGAGCTGTTCCGTATCAAAAGTCACTCTTCGGGTGATTTTCAGCATTCTAAACAATTTAAGTTTAAGGAGAAATTTTTATCTAAATGTTCGGAAGTTCACAAGAGAAAACAAACCTCCTTTCGGCAAAAGTGAATTTCAGATGTTTTTTTCCTATTTCCGGCCGCCATGTTGATGCCCCTCAGAGGAACACCAACATGGCGTCTCCATACTGAGCTCTATAAATTTGTGTCGAACATTTTGACAAATAACTCGAGTACGGAATACGGCACCGACCTGAGACTTGGACTGATTCCTTATTTATTCATTTATTGATTCATTGATTGATTGATTGATTGATTGATTTATTGATTGATTGATTTATTGATTTATTATCTATGACATGTCAATTTCTTGACTTCATTCATTGAACGGTTTCGATTTGTTTTATTTATGGCGTGACAGTGAAAACCGAGAATTGAATATGGGGAATCCCCGATACGTTTTTTTAGCGCTTTGGGTCCGGAAACCCGAGAACAAATCAAATTAGCAAACAACACAATTCGCTTTGTGATTCGGACCCTTGTATTCATACTTCGCGAAAAATTCGACAATTCATTTTATTACAAAATGGTTAGAATATTTAGATAGCCAGCTCTATAAGCTTTAATTTGATATAGGGTTTTAGGTACCTGCAGTTTAATGCAGACGCGCTACATTTTTTAGACTTGAGATACCCCTGAAGGTACACGGTAACCTTAACGCGTATGAAATAATAAAATATTAAATAAGAACAGTCCATTTTAGATACATTTCCTGCCATTTCAGAGGACTTTAAAAATTCAACATTTTTTCGCGGGAGAATGCCCCCGGATCCCCTTACTTGGCTCACGCGTACGAGTTCGCAATAGTCCCCTTCCCCACCCCCACCCCCACCCCTCTAGCTACTCTAGCTAACAATGGTTACTGGTCTCTGGATCGAGCAACACATTCCTGGAGACACTTCAGTGCATTGTGGTCTGAGACAGGAATAAACTAGCCAAACCTGTTAAAGCTGCAACAGGCTTCGTGGGCTTCCGAACTATAATGTTGGTATCGAGCAGGCATGGATATGTGATTATAATCTCTTTTGCTTCAGATCTAAAACAACTGGCACCTCACCACCTGCTATACTTTAAGTGTTTGAAGACACTTACAGGGAGGCAGGGTTAAACGAGGCAAAACTGTTAGTGATTATGCAACGTTAACTACATGTTAGAGTCAAACCTAGATTTGTGTATCTGATGATCCCTTTGGGTTCAGATCTAAAACTATGCGGGCCTGACTCTAGTGTACTCAAAGTGTATTTTATCTCTTGACCTCAAATGAGAGTATGTAATAAACCTCACCTGAATTGAAGAATATTTCGGCGTTTTTTCGACTTCAGTTGAGCAACCGCACGCTAGCACTCAAGAATGTGATGATAATTGACTCGGGTAAGCCACAACCTCTTCAAGTATCTATTTCCATTAGTCTATTATATTGTATATATTGTAATTTAAAATTGTGATATGCAAATATGTATATTGTTTTGTGAGCAAATGATGTGGCCGTGGGCTAATTTCGAGAGGTAGTGCTAAGTTCGAACCAGCCGTGTAGAAGTAGGCTTTCAATTGAAAAATAACAAGAAGAATACTTTTCTGTGCGGAAAAACTAATTTTTGGTACATTTAGAGCATTTTAGGCAACATTTGCGTTCAGTTGTCATTGATCATTCCGTGGTCATCCTGTTGATCGGCTGCATCAACTGCCAAGGCCATTACAGAAATAAACCAAAGAACCCACAAGAATGAAGTCGACCATTAATTAAGAACCGCCTGTCAGCTGTTTGGGCCGGTTCAGCGATTTTCTAAGAAATGAATGTTTTGGGTCAAAAGTTGTTAAATGTATTAGAAAGTTCTTAGAGGAAACCGAACAAAGAAACAAAGGCCTCTTATATTTAATTTGGCAGACAGCGGGGCACCAACATTCGATTATCTCTCAGCTATATAGAGTTTGACAATTTTGGAAAAGGGTTTTATCATTAACCTGTGCATGTAGGTTATACAAAACACAACATATAGTGAGCATTATAAAGCAAGCTCTCAAAATAGCCCTAAAATCAGTGATGCTTAGTGGTTTCTGTCTGGCCGAAAAAATTCAGTTACAACTTATTAGAGTTACACCTTAATTAGTAAAACAACTGAATGACGTTCTTATTATGTTTTATTGAGGTTGTTATGTCTTCTTCTTGATTGGATTTTTAGCCAGTAGAGCGAAAACCCGGGGGGGGGGGGGGAGGTTACTCCCTATAATGAACTATACCGGGAGGCTCCGCCCGAAAGGGGTACCTTTTCAGACTGGAGGTATATTTAAGGGTAGGGATTTCACGAGTTGGAGTATAGAAAAGGGTAGGGAAAACTGTCATTTAGGTATGAGGTGGACTGCAAGTTTGAATTCTTAGCCATCGTAAGACAGCTTCCTTCCACTTCCTTCTGGGGATATACATTGTTCATTAAGTTCATTCCAAGGGTATAGAAACGGGATGCAGTGTTTCTACTGTAGGTATGTGAAAGGGTACCATTTTCATAATTTCAATGGAAGGAATATAAAAGGGGTACCATTTTCCATGGAAGGTATATGAAAGGGGGTTACCTTTCTGTCAAAAATGGTATATCAAAGGGTAAGGGGCTGGACCTCTGGCGGAGCCTCCCCGTATAAAACATTTTTAAAGTTTAAAACACAGCCCAAAATACAAGTGAACCGGACTAAATACATGTGAACTGGTTTTAAGTAATGAAGGACTCCATTACTGACTCTGAATTGGTTATTTTCAATCTCTTTTCACTACGAATCCTGAGAGCTGTTCAGCACGACTGGAATATAAACTTGCACATTTACCGTCCCGATTTTCAGTTTGAAATAAACCTCCTGTAGATGACCAGGGTAAAAAGCAAGCCGACTCAGTTTTCTCTTATATCGAGACAGTTGACAAGGTTTGGGAAGTGTTAGCAGTGTTGGACAACACAGCAGAAATTTGTTGTTCTTTCTTATCGGTTGAAGTTGAGTAGTTGTTCTCAACGAGTTGACGTTTCGAGACGCTTATATTTAACAATTATTCGACGAAGGCGAAGTGAATATACGAGTATACATTGCTAAGTTTAATAGAACTGTTTGTTTTGCCTGACAGACTAGAAACATTTTTGGACGCCAACAGAATTATTTTGATGTTTAACAGCTTGGCCGATCGAGATCTTCCACGGCAAATTGATGAGAGCGGCCTTGTGAAAAAAAATTTGAAGGATAATAACTACAATAGCCGACATTTGGCTTCAAAAATATACCCGGATAGTATATGAATACCCAGACTACCATTCGGTCTTGTCTTGTGGGCTTTACGCTTCGATCTACACCTATTTCAATTAACGTTGTCGGATAGAAAACGTAAAGCCTACAAGACAAGACCGAATGGTAGTCTGGGTATTCATTAGAATTTGCATATCGGTGGAAAAGTTATCTACTAGTTCTTATTTCGCACGTGATGTATTTGGTTTGCCCCGAATTAGATCATTTGTTTTTCCATGTTTTTTCACTGGCTGATTCTGCTAAAATTTAGTTTGGCTAAAAGTAGCCTACTTCTTCAGGTTTAAAACAAAAAGAAAACGTTAGAAATATTGTTTTTATGTTACTTCTCATTAGTATTCGTTGCGTGCTTTACCCATGATACCCCTCGTTCTTGTCTTGCAGGCTTTTAAAAGCATTTCTATCCGACAACGTTAATAATTGAAATAGGTGAACATGATAAATTTCAAAGATACAAGCTTGTGGGGTCGTTTTTGGGAATAAAACATAAAAATAGATTTTATTATTTACATTCAATAACAAAGGTGAGGTAATTCGAAATATAAAGTATTTAAAAATCACAAACTAGATCAAGATATTAGCCGAGTTACTCAAGTTCATTAATTCCCAAGAAGAAGACATTTTCAAAGAGCTTAGTTTTTATCGTTTACTGTCGCTTCTCAAAGAATGGAGTTAGCAATTAAATTGTCTTCCAATCCGCAAGTGGTCTTTATTTCTGCTGAACTGGGGAAGTTCCTGGAGAAGTTATTTCGGTTTTCCTGGGACGAACGCTTGCATGTTACTAAATCTTTCAGCCTCCGTCGATACTTATCATTTAAAATAAAATACACGCACGGATTTAATGATGCGTTTGAGTAGAAAATAAATTTCGTTGCTGAAAATAATTTGTCCATTCCGCACGGAACACTCCAATCCCAGACAAAATAATACACAAGCGCAGCCATGGTGATCGGAGTTATACACAAAACGAAAAGAAAAACTATACACAGGATCTTTTTCACTATTGCTGTATCTTCTCTTCGTCTTTGGCGCCTCAGTTCTGACGCTCCGCCAGCGCTTTCAGTATATTGTTTCTTCCTCAGCTCCAACACGATGAGTGTATATAAAGTAAGGATCACACACAGAGGAAACAAAATTAAAAATACTGAAATGAAAATAAAATAACGCTCCTGTGTTCGCCGCTCTTCGAACTTCGGTTCCCAACTAAACCTGCAATATGACTTGTTATCTTGTACCACCAGTCGCACGGTATAGAAATACGTACCATGCACACACATCGCCACAATCCAAATAAGGGGAATAACAATCTTACAAACTTTGGATGTAATAATTGGACGGCGAAATGGAAAAACCACTCCCCGATACCTGTCAATGGCAATAACGACAAGGCTTTGTATGGACACCGCAGTTGAAATGTCTTGAAAGAAGTAGACGAATTTACACAGAATCAAACCTGCTAGGTCGTCTATGAGCCATCTGCGAGGACCAGTAAAAAGTTCCGTGAGTTCTCTAGGCACTGCAAACGCAGAAATCAATAGATCAGATGCTGCCATGTTGGCAATCAGGTAGTTAGTCGTTGTCCACATTCGTTTGTTTTTCGAAACGATAATGATTACAGCTGTATTTCCAAACAGCGAAAGTAGCCCGATTACCGCATAAGCAACTGTTTTGATACATTTTACGGATGTTGAATTTTCAGCGACCAATTCACAGCCCTGGTTTGTAGTCGAGTTGAGGCCAGTGGGATTTTCCGTGCAGTTAAATAAACACATTGCTGTAAGTGGAAATGAAATCAAAATTTACTGATTTTATCGATCAATCCTATTTATACAAAAAAAAAACACCTGCATACATTTGTGAATCATGAATTTAAATTCGTTTGTTCGTAGACGCGGTTAAACAAGTAATACAGACCAGTCTAGATCAATTCACATTGCATGATAGTCAGTTCGCGCTTAAATAATAATGGTGTCATATGCATTTGGCTGCCTGTAAATAATAGTGTTTCACTGAGTTCCCTTGAAAAAAAAATACTGTTTCGTTCCTGTATAACTCGCAATATTTTATTTCAATAATATTTTTGTCATTGTCAAATCACACAGTTAATAATATTAAATCAATTTCCCATCACATTTTGGGAATATTGTCTTTTTTCCTTCGACGGTGCTAATTATTTAACCATTATTTTTTTTGAAGCGATTATATACCGTTTGTTCTTAACGCGTATGAAATTAAAAAAACCATTAAAAAACAGTCCATGAAGATAAAAAAATTATCAACGTTACATAATCGCGGGTTTCTTCGACTTGGTTACCTTCAATGGAGCGGTAATACCTTTCATCTGCATGCCTCGTCTAGTGAATAGTCAAACCCTTCGCAAAGTTATTAGTCCTTTAGACGATTTAGCAACAACACAAACAGCAATCTTTATTTTGCGCAAAATAGAAAATGTGGAAATAGCAAATATAAAATACGCTATAGTAGATATACACGTTGATATAATTCAAAAATAGAAAATAACAACTTCATTACTGATGAGCAGCTTTTAAAGCGATTCCAAGGCCTATCAACTGTGATTGGCCGAATATTTTGTTATTGGTCGAACATTGGATACATTGGAGAGAAAAGCAGGTGCGAAATGAAAAATTATCTCCGCTAATGGAATCAAACTTTCTAGGCAGAAAAGCTATCAATAATTTAAAAATGACAATAGAACACATAAATCCATAGAAATTGAGTGGAAAATGCGAAGGAAAATATTAGTTACAAGAAAATAAAATTGCTAGCCATTAAACCACATTCGAGACTACAATTTATAAAGGTGATAATGGACAATTGAGTGGAAAAATGCAAACAAAAAAACATTAGCTGCGTGAATATAAAGTCGCTACTCACTGAATCTTTCGTTAACATTTGACCAGATGCGACAATCTACAGCGATAACGGGCACGAACATAATTCTTCGTTGCACCATCGCAAGTGTTTTGTTTCTTTATCAGATCTAGTACTATTACTGCATCGCGGTTCATTACACGCTAAAATCTCGCTTAATTAATCTTTCTTTTTGAACAAACTATCACGTAAGCATATTCTCCTGGTTCGTTTTCTGATGGAATACGTATATAGGGACCGGAGCTGGCAGTTGGCTAAGCCGGCGCTCAACTGCCACCAGTGTAGTAGACCGGCAGTCATATGTGGGTTGAGTTGAGTTTTTTTTCAAGGTACTTCGGGTTTCCTCCCTCCTCAAAAACCAATATTTCAAAAAATTTCAATTTGGCTCTCCTCTTTAACCCTATATTCAGACCGGGGATGGAATCTGGTCCCACAGACGTTAAACGTTTGTAAGACCTTATTCATCAATGGCGGCCGATTAATTATTTATTTATTTTATATTCATGCTAATCAGCCACCCTAGCCTCGTTAGCATGTGCAAAATTCTAAATATGTTTTACTCTAAAATGAGGCTAGGGAGGCTGATTAGCATGAATATAAAATAATAATTAATCCACCGCCATTTATGAATAAGGTCTATAATATTTAAGCAAGACCCATTAAACTTTCCGACTTTACCTGAAATTTATCTGGAAACAATTTAGTATGACAGGTCATTGTACACGGAACATGATGTTTCCATGGTAACCATATTATGACAGGCATGTTTTCCAATTGGAAATTTCCTGTTTTGGTGTTTTTCTGACGTAATACAAAAGTCATGAATCCAAGATGGCGTATCCAAGATGGCGACTGTTCGGAAATAATGACGTAATTCCCGCGTCATCAGACGGCATTATCCCATGTTACATACCTCAAATGAAACATTTTTGTACGTACTCTACACCCTTAAGTTTCATTGTCGTAGCCTTATACTCTTTGAGTGACAGAGGAGGGTTGGGTACGAAACAAGATAAACCCATTCGTATATTTCGGCCCGTGTCATGTCAGAGCATCGATCAGAAGGAAACAAAAATATATTTCACAGGATGGCGCGAAACTATTCATAGATTTCAAAAAATTATCATGGGGCACGGGGAATCCTTCTCTTGGTTTTAGTGAATAATTCAGGCTCGCTATTATGCTCCAACTCATTCAATAATTATTAGTAGTAATTATTTCCAATGTATGAACAGTTTTTATAAAGTACTTCGTACGGTTTTTGCGTACATGTTCAGTTCAAAACCACTAAACGCCTTTCAGACATTGCCGGGTGCTAATTCTAAATTCCAAACTCTATGGTGCTCGAGGAAATTTCCATTTTATCAGGATGATTAATAATTTATTTTTATTTATAACTAAGACAAATTTTTTTTCTAACCATCAATCATTCGACTTTCCAGAACCAAAATTAAACGGAAGTGTATAGTGCTTTCATAAACCGACAATAACCACCCCCATCGTGACGGATATAGCTAGAACATTGGTTTCTGTTGTAATTAATCCACCTAAACAATGGCCCTATCCTCATACAACTTTATAATAAGAAAAATACTCAGTCACTGTTATTGTACTTCTAGCTTTCCGATTGGCTCCTTACTCAGATGTTGTCAGCTCATAACTCGCTTACTGTCCAAATATGGCAACTCATTACACCCTTTAGGACCAAATATGGTAAATAACGTGCGGTGTTGACAATTTTGTTCAGGGTAGTTTGTTCGTCGAGACAGTGAAATTTGAAAAAGATGGCTAAACTGATCATTAAACAAAAAACCTTGGCCCTTCTAAATCAAACAAAGGGCTATTAAACAATGCACAAAGCTAGAAACGAAATATTTAATGAGACTGAACGAGCACTAAAGGTAGCCTGAAAAAAATTACTGGGAATATCTGATGTTTACACCACAAGTTCAAGCTTAGCCTTTTTTATTCCGCTTACTAATTTTTGCGATTTTTGCAATTGAAAAAAATTCCAGAAATTAAACAGATGCGAAAAAAGGTGCCACGAAAATTTAAGAGCGCGAAACCCTATTACACAAAGAAAATAGTCACTGTGATATTGTTAAAGACAAAATTCTGTCCGTGATTTATGCATCTCCGCATTCCTCCTCTGAATCGTCGCTTTCTTGTAATGCCTGCAGTGTCTCTAATGCAGTCGTCAAAGTTGACACTCACAATACCGATTTTCTTTAAATTCATCAGTTGAACGCTTTACTGTTGGCTATGAATGACGGATTTTTTAAACGTCGATTAATTTGGTGAGTTTTTTGTGAAATCGCGAAAATTAATCCTCGCGAAAATTAATCCTCGCGAAATATGTTTTTCTTGAAATTAAGTGCGCGCGAAAATGAGTAAGAATAAGGTATTAATAACATTGTTACCTTGTATTTTGAAGAGGCTTGTCAATTCCAGCTGAACTAAGCTTTTAAAATGAGCACATTAAATATCAGAGACGAAGCATGCACTTTTACGTGCGGGAGTTTGTCAAGCATTGGTGACCGTACCTGCCTCGTCCCCAGACGTCGCTCCTTGATTGTGTGCGTTGCGCGTGGGGTTGTGGGACTGATGCAGGCGTTTCGCCTCCTAACCATCAAGCCCCGCGGTCCCTGTTTTCCCACCCCTTTACCGACGAAATGCAACGGCGCCAGGGGACGAGGCAGATCAAAGACCACTGATCACTCTCTTTCTTTCCATCAATCATGAAATATTGACGGTTTTTTCTTTATTTCCGTGAGCTCAGTACGTTTCAACATAATTAATTCTATAGTGTAGAGCGGCGGCGAAATGCACACGATTTGCCCAACAAAAACAAGTAAAGGCTTTGCTCCTTTCAGCATTAAAATGTATTCCATTCAACCGGTAAAATGAATACCGTAAAATGTTCAGTTTTACCGGTGAAAAAATTGAATATTACAGTGTAATAGCTACGGTTGTAAGAAACTAGTCATTTTTGACAACCTTCAGCCAGAAAGTCATAATTACGAAACGTTATCAAGAGATACTAAGTGATTCGAAAATAAAAATTTAGATTTATAGACTGCTTTTAGTAGAGAAAGTCTTCGAACAGCGACGGTCAATCAAGTCTGCTATGCTGTCATGTTTGCAATGGGGTAGTTGATAGTTGTTCGCATGCGTTTGTTCCGTGCAACAATTGCAATAATGGCGAAGTTTCCAAGAAGAGAAACCATCAGAACTACACAGTAAACCAGAATCTTGACGATCTTTATCTTCTGAAAGTGACTTGCAATTTCCTTTTATCGACAATGAAGAGTTTCCAGTCAAGGAATTATTGAAGGAGGAGTTTGATGTTGGATTCATGATTTGTCCAAGGATGTTTTGCAATAGCCTGATAACTAATAATAAAGGTATTTTCGAAAGCCAATATTCGCTATACAAAAACTTCTCGGATTTACCGAGTTAAAAGGCGTGGGCTGTCTGTCAAGCTGTCTGAAAAGAAAGCAAAATACAATGGAACCCCGCTTTACGGACACTCGTTAATACGGACACCCGCTTATTACGGACAATTTTGTTTGTCCCGATGACACATATTTTCTCTTATATCAGCCCGCTTAATACGGACACCCGGATAACACTTTTTCATGTTCCTTTGGTGTCCGTATTAACCGGGTTCCATTGGATTTCAAACACTACTGCGATGCATAGTGAGCCAGCTGCATCATGGGATTAGAAACTGTTGTGGAACGTTGGCGACCAAAAAAAAACGCTCAGTGTATTGCCAAGGATTCCTTGATTTTTACCTGTTTTTAATACGAAACGCAGGTTAACTTACCTCGTGAACTAAAAGTTTATGTTAAATTCAATGTTGTTATATCAAGTTGTCACAAGACAAACGTTGTGTATGAATAGTGATTTCAAATTTATTTCTTTGTGAGACACTGTCTTAGTAAATATGCCCTCTTCCGTTTGAGTAAATCAAAAGCAACTAAATTGAATGACAGCCTTAAATAAATCGAAAATTCAAGAGAAATATAGTTATCTAGACAGGCGTATTTACCTCCATATGTCATTCACTCCCCAGTCTTTGGATCTTCTCGCTTTTTTGAAATGCAGAGTACTTTTAGACCTAAAATAAGCAATTACCTAACTCCGACAGTTATGCGACCAAAATATTGTAGAAAAGTTGCATTTTTGTTTGTTTTTGTGACCAAACATAAAAATGAAAACAACTGAGCAATGCCATCATTTTTCGAAATGGCATCGGAGATTTGTCCGGAGATTCAAAACTGACGAAGCCGATCGGCCAATGTTTCCCGATTCTGTCAAACTTTTACTTCGTTCATTCTATACAAATCATCTGGCCTTCTTCCAAAATTGTACGACTTTCACAGTCACTGCTTATGACGGTTTTTACATATTAGAAAATCGAGTGCAAGCTGACGTTTATTATATTTCACCGATTACCAAACTCTTTGTAAGGGTTACAATCATTATTTTATCGGTGAAAACGTGACTTTTAATATTACGGTTGTAAGAAAAGTCATTTTTGACAGTCATAACGAAACGTTGTCAAGAGATACTACGTGATTCGAAAATAACAATTTATAGTTACTGTTTTTTTAGAAGAGAAGAGCCATCGGAAAGCGACTTGCAATTTTTGTTTTGTTTTCGACGATGAAGAATTACCCGTCAGAGAATTATTTATTTCCTTGGTTTTATAATCTAGGCTTCTTCTTGTATATATAAGACTATAGCCTGTTTCAGGCTCTCGGATAGTGGGGACGAAGCGAAAAAGCGAACGGCCGCGCGAAGGGATCGCGCGGCTGTTCGCTTTTTTTTTTTTCGTGGAATGACGTGGGCTGCTCGCTCACTCGATTCCACATTCCAAACATTCCTAGTTAACTAATTAGTGAGAGTACCAAGATCTGTCACACAGATTGGGCGGCAAACTAAAAGGTCGACGTCGATTCGTAGGGGAAGAGGGGATAGCAAAATTACACGATTCTCTTCGCGAATAGACTTTGTGTGTAATGATTTGAGGGATTGAAATTATTTCATATAGGAATATTAAATATTAGAAATCAATATTTTAAAATCATAGACAGATAAGGGGCGGATAATTGAAATCATGAGATCATTCTGCAAAAGACAGCTGGAAATAAATAGATTACGAAGACACGCATACTTGCCTTTGGCCCTCAGAAACCGCTGCGTTTACGAGAGAAATTTCAAGCTGCTGTCGAGCCATATTCTACGTAACATACATGTACCTTAGTTACGAAACTTCGATCGAGCTTTTGACAACAACAATACATTGTAACAATTCACAGAATCCAGACATGATGACAGCAACCGGATATCGCGGTGATCAATTTGATGCTTGAACTGACGACACGCAAAGACGCGCCAGCAGTGAGCGAAGCCAAAGAATCAACCTTACCAGCACATAATCCTGATGAAATTGAAGGAATAGGATAATTAAGAGATCACAAGAAAAAATTGCATATCGATCAAACAGTTCCCCCAGTCTCTCAGACGTGCGAGAGAACCCATTTTCATTTTATGCGCAAACAATTTTGTCTAGCTTGACGATTACGTGACCAAAGATATTATTGAATTAAGACGGATTCCGCTCAACGTTCGAGCAATAAGGCCCAATAAGTGCAAAAAATTAAGTTACCAAAAAAATACTCATAGCACGGTAACATTTTGAATACAGTTAAGAAGAAATTATCTATAAATTAGCTCCCAAGCTGACCCCGCGAGGGAAGTCATTACATATTTTAATTAAAAGACGCTTCTTGTCAGTTCAAAACAAAATGGCGTGCGTTTTTATATTTTTTTACGAGGTTTGACATTAATTACTAAATTTACATTTGAAATTAATTACTAAAAATTAATTACTAAAAAACTCTTCTCCAAGTGACCCGAAATTAAATTCTCAAGCATTCTCGAGAAAATTCTCGAGAATGCTTGAGAATTTAATTTCGGGGTCACTTGGAGAAGAGTTTTTTAGTAATTAATTTTTGATCATCTCACAACTTTCATCACTCACTTTAGCACATTATCGGAGTAGGAGTAGGTCGGCTATAACCCGTTCATTGCTTGTGTATTCACGAGTTAAAAATGAATCTAAACGACAATTCTTTATATTTCTCTTCAGACAAATGAAGAACAGAGAATTCGCAGGGTAGAGAGGCTATTTTGGAGAGAGGCTCTGTGACACGAAAATTGCTGAACGCACCCTTTAATTCGCTTCGTCCCCACTATCCGAGAGCCTGGAACAGGCTAGTATAAGACAGAATGCAGATTGCACGCCTACAATGTTACTAAAATCTATATGAATAAGTCGCAAGGGTTTTACAGGTGAAACCGTTGACTTTTATTCATTGCGGTTATAAGAATCTATTCATTTTTACAGTATTAATTGACATGAAGTCAACGAAAAGTTATCAAGAGAAACTAAAATAATACGTTGCTAGGGTTACAATCATTATTTTGCCGCTGAAAACTTTACTTTTAATTATTAAGGTTATAAGAAACTACTACAACATTGATTCATACTGATATAGTTATAATGAAAAGTTATCTAGAGATACTAAGAGATTCGAAAATAAAATTTAGAGTAACTATTTTGTACGATGAGGTTTCCCTGCGTGTGCAATTTGTTTTTATCAGATAGGACTTCTACATCAGTAAATTTCTGCGTAACTTCTTAACTTTTAGATGCCTTTAACTTTTAACTTCTCATGAAATGGACGCGGTCTACATTATTGTACTAAATATTTCACAACATTAAATGCCAAAACCACATTCGCGGAGTTATAGACTTTATTGCCATGCTCTGTTATCATTCACGTCTCAGTGAATGTCATTTTATATCTTGTTGGCGGATGTTGCAGGTAGTTTAATTCTAATTCTTTATGGTCTAATTTATACGGTTGTCTTTGTGTCAGTTGTTTTAAAATATCTTTCAAACCTTGACGGTATCTATCATTGAAGACGTATAAAATCACAGGCGAAATGGCAGCGTTGGAATACAAAACGAAATGCACGGCAAAACCAAACTGTTCCATATTGCAGGGCATTTTCCACTTCCACACAAAATAAAACAGGATGGCGTAAATGTATTCCGGAACAACACAAAATGCAAATGCAATCATTATAGCACAGATGTTCTTGAAAACTTTAGTGTTTTCTTCATATCTTTGACGACGAGAAATAGCTGACGACGAATACCTTGCGACTTGCTCCTTTCTTAAACTCCAAATAATTCGAGAATACAAATATGTTATAATGCAGAATGGCAACACGATAATAAGAACAAGTGCCACTGTCACATACTGTTCTGAGGCTACTCGGGGATCAAACTCGGGCCTCCAACTAAGGAAGCATTTCGTTATGTTATTGTCAGACACGAGTCGAAAGAAATATAAATAGATAATGTGAATTGCCATAGATGTAAGCCAGACCAATGGGATGATAACTTTACAAAGCTTGGGTGTTATTATTGGAGGGCGAAACGGGAAAACGATTCCTCGGTATCTGTCAATGGCAATAACCACCAAGCTCTGAATTGAAACGGCGGTTGAAATATCTCGTAAGAAATAAAGAAGCTTGCACAAAATCAAGCCCACGATCCCATCTATAAGCCAACTTCGGGGACCAGCCACGATCTCGTAGAGTTTCATTGGAACAGCAACGGTCGGAATCATCAAGTCTGATGCTGCCATGTTTGCAATGAGGTAGTTGATAGTTGTTCGCATGCGCTTGTTCCGTGCAACAATTGCAATGATGGCGGAGTTTCCAAGAAGAGAAACAACCAGAACTTAGCTGTGAACCAGAATCTTGAAGGTCTTTGTTAGAGAGGTGTCTTCTGAAAGCAACTTGCAACTTTCTTTTGCCGACGAAGAGTTCCCAGTCAAGGAGTTATTGAAGGAGGAGTTTTATGTTGGATTCATGATTTGTCCACAGATGTTTCGCACTAGCCTGATAAACAGTGGACGTGTCTTTAGGCCATAAAGGTATACCTGAAAGCCAACATTTGTTCTTTAACAACCTCTATTCCATGCTGAGGCCTAGGATTCAAGATTTCGTCTACATTTCGTAGCTACAACTAATGGAAGCAAAATGTTTGGTCTGTTGTGGACTAAGCCATGGCGGAGTGTAATGCGACCGCGTTGGCGGGCAAAATACACCTGGCTTAATATCAAGTTACCAAGGGTTTTGTGCCCCGATTTTAAATTATCGACTCTGAGTTGATAATTAAATAAATTACCAATTTATTACAATGCAGTAGTATATCCTGTTGCCAAAGGACATGAATAAGTGCTTCTAAATTAATTTTAGTTTTTCTTGGGTTGGTTTCTTAGTTTAATCTTCGTCGTTGCGTGTTATGCGACACCGTCTTAGTAAAGTTTGCTATCTTCAATATGAGCTCTTCCGTTTGGGTTAATTTAAAAAAGCAACCGAATGACAGGCTTAATGGTAATGGTAATGGTATTTATATAGCGCATTTTCTATAATATTCAAATGCGCTTTACAATTCAACTCAGGGGTGAGAACGGACGTCAGCTTGTAAAAAGAGTGATTGTCTAGACAGTCGTCTAAACTTCCACGTGAGTTTAAAAGCCTGTCATTCACTACCCAGTGCCCTCGACCTTCTCGCTTTTTTGTAATGCAGAGCACTTTTAGACCTGAAATAAGCAATTATCTGACCGATTGAGCCGACAACTGAGTGGTACTTAGTGGTTCAAAAAAGGTTTCGTTTCCAAATTGTTGAAATTGCATTGGAGATTCTTCCAGATCGACTATTATAAATGTGTCCCAACTCTGTCAAAGCTTTTATGCGGGGAATACGAAAAGGAGCGAAATGAATAGAAGTAAGTTCAACAATTCATACCTGGATATAGCTCGCCCGCCAATGCCATTTACTTACGCCAGCAGTCTTAAAATGCAACCCCCGCTGGTGTACATGAGGAAACTACAAGGCCATTTTTTTTTAATTTGATAACTACACAGGAGACTATAAAGGTTGATTATACAGACTTTAAAAGCCTTATTCCGGAATAAGTGCGACGTTTCGCCAATATCTATTTTTTTCTAATACGTGCCGAACATCCTATTCCGGATTAACAAACAGAAGTAGTTTGAAAAAGCACTTTGGAAGACATATTTGAATTTAAATATTTGTTAATGGTTGCCAAAACACGAAATTCAAGGTATATTTCATATTTTAGTGGTTCTAAATAACCGATTTAGGGATTTGTTGCGATTGGTCAGTATATTTTAACCGTAGGCTATTTACCTTTTTATACAATGCCCTTTCGTTTTGTTGAATCCATCTATAAACGTCTTTACGGTTATATTGCCGGCTTACCCTGACTCGTCCCCAGTCCTCTCTTATGATAAACTTGTTAAGCGGCAGATCAGCCGTCTTACCAGACTCATCTATTCGTTCCTCAGAGGCTCTTTACAAATCTTTTGGCCGCATGAGTTTCGCAGTTACTGTGTATGCAGGTTTTCACATATTTCGGTGCGAATGTCTGAAAATATCAAGAAAAATCTTGATTTCATGGCAGAAGTTGATTTTGTTTACATTTTTCCCCCTAAATAGCTATTACGTAGAAAAAGAGATCGCCAGAAGCCCTTTTATTTCAAGAAAGATAAGAAAATCGATTTTCGCGTCTGGCAAGGCAAAATTGAAACCTGAAATTCGCCACTCTAGATAGGTTCTCCTCGCGATCCCAAACTTAAAGCTCACAGATACGTTTCGACACTTTCTATCGACAGAAAATTAAAGGTTTTTTTATTTCACTGGAAGATAATTTCAGGACTGTAGCGAGATTCGTCAAACTAAACAATTCGAAAATAAACGGCAACTTTGACGATCAGACATTGGCAGCCATTTTCTATGATTAACTCAACATGTGCCATAACTACAAATTGTCCCAATCCTCACTCAATGACTTATTTAACATTGATCTAAAAAATACCTGAGGATTGGATTGGGTTATTTATTGCAGTCTCCTCTAGGCCTATGGTCAAAGTCAGCGCTTTTTATGAAAATGCACCCAAAATATGTAAACATTCTACCAATTTCGAAGCGCACCAAAGTAGCTATTTGATCTCAAAGCGGTCATTACCAGTCATTACCCATTTCATGATGGTTGCCTATTAAAATCACAACCACCCCACCTCTCCCCAATTGACTACCGATCCAATGGTACTGTATCCCCTCCAAATAATGTCTTCATATTTGTCAACAATCTATCTTCCTCCCTATTCAAGCCAATTGAATATATACAATTCAATTGATGTCCAACTTCAAGTAATCCACTCTTGCCAAATTGTTATTTATAACCCTTCACAGCCCCAGAAAATTGTCACTCCCCGAGCTTCGCGAGGACCAGCGAGTGTCGTATTACTAGTAAACCTTATCGCTCGAAAAACTGAGAGAGAGCCATATCGTAGTGCAAGACACTAGCTCTGAAGCAGTATAAGTAATGGAGACACGATAAGGTTGTGCAGATAGTCCACTGCGAACTTGGCGGAAAGTGCAGTTTTTGAAGGGATTTGGCATTTTAAGATTCAAACTAACCACCCCATGAATCACAACAAGGAAGAAAAATATACGAAGAAAAAACCTGCCACATCATCAATACAGCCTGCCCATTCGATTCGAGGGAGAGAGCGAGAGCAAAGAGGAAGAAAATATCGAGAACT
The DNA here is from genome assembly GCA_029204205.1 of Desmophyllum pertusum. Taxonomy (NCBI): domain Eukaryota; kingdom Metazoa; phylum Cnidaria; class Anthozoa; order Scleractinia; family Caryophylliidae; genus Desmophyllum; species Desmophyllum pertusum. The sequence continues at coordinate 6,752,622 of MU826826.1, read as the reverse complement.
ATCATGACTTGAAGCACGAGATCAAACGCCTCTGAAAGCGTCGATCAGTCGCAGTCATCTCCGTGGTGAACGGTGTCAGTACCATACTGAGAAAATTGGATAAGTGGCTGAAGCTGCTAAAGATGCCCTACTCAGTACAGGGAGCGTCTCAGTGTAGCGGGCATTTGTACTCCGGCCTGCTTAGATTAAACGGCATATTTTTAAAATGCTCTTACCGATTATTTGGGAAAATGGTCAGCTGTTAGGCCCTGTTCAGACGCCGTACTTCACATGAGCCGAATCGAACCGAGTCTGAATCAAAGCCGGTCTACGGCCGTTATTCCCGGCTGAGCCAGGAGGGAAGAACGGTTGAGCCGATCAAAATTCATTCAGCCGTTCCGAATTGATTCAGACGCCGTACTACACATGAACTTAATTGATTTCATCTTATTCGATTCGGCTCGTGTAAAGTACGGCGTCTGAACTGGGCCTTAGAGTGAAGATTGTGCTTCATATTCCGATTGAATACCAGAGTAGAAAATTATTGCAAGCGTCAGAAAATATCACCGTTCGGCCGCCATTTTCTTTCTCTGAACAAGCGTGTTGTTTACCTTGCTCCTGGTCCGATTTCTCCATTGATGCACGTGCAATGAATATCTATTCAAACTGCCGCTTGTGGCCAGTTGTGCATTTACAAGAAATGAATGAATTTTTAAGCAAAAGAAACATTCATTCTGCTCAATTCTTTATTTCATGATCTTTATTTAAACAAAAATAAAACCATGTTAGCGTTCTAGAAAAAGTTGATTGATTTCATTATGAATTACATCCCTTGAATATAGAAAACGAATGGCCTGCCAGGATTACAATCCCGCTGCTTTGCAGACTGGCCCCTTCAGTGAAATCACTTTATAAGCAAAGAAAATGTACAATATGACATCTACAACCAAACTATAATGTATTGGGTTTGAAACCAAATGACTTTGACCAGACTAATTGTTCTTTAAAAAAATATTCTAGGTCTTAGTACTTATAGCTATCATTAAACCGCCGGTTATTTTACATTTCGTTAGAAAAATCAGCGAAAAAAGATAACCACGTTTCGACCTCTCTGAGGTCATTTCAAATTCAAGTAAAATATAAAATTACCATATATATTTTTCAAAAATCATTGTTCAGTTGATAGAAAATTGTAGGCAAAAAGTTTAGCTATTTTTACCTTCGTTTTATTTATTCAGAGTCCCAGGGGCTAAAGGCTCCAGACCAGGCCTCTAAAGCGAATAAGTCAGATTTCCTACAGAAATCATATCACCATCATATCTTAGCTTTAAGGACATTACGATACAGCTGGGTTCTAAGCAGCGAAAAGCTGGGACACCGAGTTCCATTTATATATAATTAAAACAGTCAGGGATCCAGGGTCTCCTCCCCTTTTTGATATCTAGTTTATTTAATTGTACAGCAAAACAAGATATCTAAATTAAATTTATATAGCTATAAAATTGTATCTAAAAAATACTTTATTTATACACGTTCTTTATTGTGTTCCGTGCAGAACAGCTTATTGTACGTTCACTCTGGAACACAAAAGGTTTTCATTCTAGTTCCTAGGCGTTCTCTTCCTCTGTTAAGCGAGCGCGAAGTACACGTAAGGGCCTGGGAATGCGACGTCATGATGACTTCGAGTGAGTGGGAAGGGAATGCCTGGGTGCTATTCGCTGTTTAATTGTATAATTAAGTTAAAAAAACAGCATTGTATTACATAATTCTAAATAAGAATAGATTGACAAGCTTATGACAACCACAACGTCAGACAGTTTGCAACACAGCAACTTCATCTATTCGAGCCTGTGAATCTGACTTCCTTTTCTTTACAGCAAGTCAGCTATCAGAGGAAGTTCACAGTCTACTAACGTATCGTAGAGATCTCCTACACTGCTTATGTAACCTTGGTTACGACTATGAGCCAAGGCGGCGTCACATGGGTTCAAAACACGCTTGTCAAGGTAACGGATCTCTGCTGGAGTCAAGCCCAGTCTCTCTGCAAAGGGCTTCCACTCGTCACCACCTGAAATTTGAAAAAATGCTATTTTAGCAAATGAAGCATTTGAACGCCAATCATAAATATTACAATTTCCTCGCTGGAATATGATTGGTGCATAAAGCTCGGTAATTTTCATTAATTTGCTTTCAAAGTAACAACAAGACAATCTGAGCCTCTATGATAAAACGTTGAACTAGCTTTTTCGGTTCACAGAGTGATTGTTTGAAGTGTTATCACTTTGTATTAGTTGCATTAGCTCTTACCACACAAGTCAATTGTTAGGTCTCGTCTCTGGCGAAAAGGAATATTTCTAACATCAAGGGCTTCAGATAACAGAGGACCTAGGTGGAAAAGTAGCAAAATAACATTGGAATAAGGAACGATTGCAAAACCAAGTCGCTACAGAGACAGAAAATAAATCTTAGTAATGTAGCATGATGCGACTCTGGGTGTTATGCTAGTCCATCTAAGAATGCCCCGCCCCTCTCCCCATATTATATACATGCCAGAATGCACAAACATCAATAAAATATAAATTTACCTAACCTAAGAAAACCAAAGACGTTTTGTTTATATATTGTAAAAAGCAAGAAAAAGCAATGAATTAAATAAAAACATCCCCAACAATTCGCCAGAACCCATTTGTGAAGGAAGCCACAGGGAATGTCGAGTACCTCGCTATAGAAGACAACATGAGAACGTTTTGGTTAGGCTCGAACTATACATGTATATGTATTCCGTGAATATCTCTAAAAGAAACAACGTACCTGTTGTGCCAGCAGGTGCTATTTCCCTTAATTTTTCAACAACATCAAGCCTGTTTGAAGATTTAGCTTTCATACAAAGGCAGCGAATCCGCCGTTTGGTCTCTTGATTTGGCTGTTCCAGTGATGCTTGCTCCAACGGCAGACTCTCTTGTAGTCGAGCCACAACATCACTTGGATCGCACGTCTGCAATTGAAGAGCATCGAGCGCCCCACTGAGGAGGACAAGGGCTTGATCACCGTCTTCTGGATTATAAAAAAATTAATTCAGTACCATAAAAATAAGTATAATGACATTTAGTCAATTACTTGTGATAAACAGTGTAACTTTAAATAGAAAGGTAAAAATACATGCACTGTAGATTTTCGCCCAATGTGGCCTATGCAATCAGGTTTACTAGGTTTTATAATACATAGAACTCAAACGTTCCAATTTTGGGGGCTAATTAACGATAAGTTCAGTGATTATTCACGGAAACAGAGATCACTCCATAGAAAGTGCCCACGTGCCATTTTTATTAATGAGTCGTAACGTATCAAAAACGACCACTCAAGTGATTTATACTTTACAAGAAGTGGTTAAAAATCATACAAGCACGTATCATTGTGTAATATTTCATTTAATTGATAGGTGCTACGATATTTTAAGCTACGAAACAATCCAAGATATAATTCGCCATACTTAGCGCTTGTGATTACAGTAGTTTTGAAACTAAGTGGGAGGGATGGAGAGGAACATTTTCGACTGTAGATTTGTACTAAACGAGCCATGCCAGGGTAATCAATTGATATTAGATCTTCCAAACAGACATAATACAGATGAAGCTTACCTTCCTTAAAAGGCAAAGCTCTTCCATCACGTCCATCAATGGCTCGCTGTTTAGAAAATTAACATTTGCATAACATATCATCATCCGGTATTGTTTTATATTTTATCATTTATTGTTCAAGAGTTCGTGTATTTTCGCAGGCAATCCTCGTGGGGTTTGGAAAGAACGGGGAACATTGTAAAGGATTGTAAACATTGTACCTTTCATCTATGGAGAGTTTTGACGATGACTGAAGGTAAGAAAGTCTTAAAGAAACGTCTATTAAACATCCTAACTCATGTTTTGCAAAACACAGTGACCAATGGCTGGGTGTTTTCTTTTTCAGAGAATGTTAGTGTTTCCATTCTTGTGCTCGGTTCAGTGTATTTGCAATATACGCAGCTATAAAATAACCGAGATTCTCATGCGAAACTTCTCTTATGAAAAATCCAGTCATGTAAACGTCAGGCCAGTTTCGAACTTCACGGTGGATAAATTTAAATAATTCACATTTTTCCAAATTATTTAACCAGATAATTTTTTTTACATTCTTATCAATAAATATTATTTATAACATGTAGTTTCTGTATCAAAACAGTTTTTCAAGGATTATTTTTTATCCTGAAGAGATTTCGAGAATTTAGAATCTCAAAGTTGATTTGATATGCGATCTTTGTACACCAAATAGGACGCTTCTGTCTGCGCACTTATAGACCGACGTTAAGTATCAGTGCTTCCAATCCACATCGAAACAATTTGAAAAGCACATACTAAGGAAGGCGTATCATAATGAACTGTATTTTACCTGTTTGTCTACAAATGTGAACCAATGCCCAAAGAACTTGATTGGGACACTGTAACCGTCAGCCTCAAAAGACCGGGTGCATATGACGGGCCCTTGGCTGTGGCGCAGCCGAGACTCTGGCCAGAAGTGTTGACACTCCTCTTGCTTGCAACCACGTACATTATGACTGCGACAATAATGGTTAACAAATCCCTGTTTACAACAAACTGGACAGCGGACTGACATCTCATACGCCATGTTCTTTAACCAATGAAAGTCCTTACGCATGCATTCAAGCATCAATCCAATTGTCGGCAACACGGTACGAGCAATGGTTACCTGGAAGATGTCATAACGGCTTTCTGAAGATAAATTCATCTCTGGCGGTACAATTGAGGCTACGTCAACGGCACCAACTATTTTGTGGACAACAACCTCGATGGCAGAGGAATGGCATAGAAGAATTATGGAACAGCCTTCAGCAGGGTGGGTGTAGAACCTTACAAAATTTTGAAACAATTGAGGGTGTGCTTGGCTGGGCCATTCCTTGGTGCACCACTGAAAGACCATCAGCACCAGACGAGGGAATAGGCCAGGAGGAACCTGGCCCGATTTAAACTTGAGAAAAAGCGATGGCATCCCTGCAGATGCAATTAGCTTGGTGACGTCCTCTTTTGGAGGGAACATCAACATGGATGGTACAAGATATTCCCTGAGAGACATGCTGTCAGCTAACAATGGCCAGGGACACAGCAAGCAGAATTTCTCCATCATGGCGACAAGGCTGCCGGAGGTTTCCTCGTTGTCAAACAAGGGGCCCCACACATGCTGTAAGAGCTTTTCATCCAAGATTCCCGTTTCCTCAAGCTTCAGCCATAATTCTGTGAATTTCCTCCCTTTTCTTTCATTAGGTTTTATGGCAATTATTTTCTTAAAAACATCTATCAGCCACTGTGGATCCAAGATCACCATTCTGTTCAACTCTTTATTGTCATCAAAATGAATCAAAATTTTCTGGTCATGTAAAAAGTTCAGCAATGCCTTAAACTGCTCGTCACTAGAAATTCCGCATACTTCAATTGCAATCTTCTTTGCTTCGTCAAGGGAAATCCACTTGCAACCATTCTGAAGCATAGCTTGAAGGGCCTTTTCATACTTTAACCACTTGATTGGAAAGACTTCTTTCATCTGTGGCAGCTCCTTAGCAACATTAAGTACTTCCTTTCTCAGACGGGCGACTCCCGGACATTCCTGTTCACCTCCTGACTTTGTATTGTCTACAACAAAGACATCAACCAAATGCTCACCATGGATTTTGGCCTGTAATGAGCTATATAGCTCCCGAGCAAGCTCATTAGGACATTTTCTGTTAAAAGGTGTATCAGCGTGAGTGCAAACAAGGAATACTGGAGGCAACTTTTCCGGTAAGATCTCAGATTTCTCGGATTTTTCCTCAGGATCTTCATCTTGGGAAACCAAACTGGAAACGGACGACATCCAAAAGTGGAGATAGTCCATATTACTCCTTTCACAGAAATAGTCTTCATTCTTCTTGTACAATCCTGGCTTCACTTGCGGGTTGGCTATTCCATCGGGATCCCATGTTAGGTTATAAATCAAAAAGTAAATTGCTCTTTTTGCGAGGAAGAGTGGATGGGTGACGTAGTAAACCGATTGTCCACCGAAATCCCACAAAATCGAGTAGATTTCTTCCTCATCTTTGTCATTAACATCTACTTGAAGCAACTTCTCAAGCACTGTTGCAATGTCACCTGGCACCTCTGGTACAGTAAGGAGAGTGTCATGCGAGGATGGACGTGATGCATCAGAAATCTCAGAAACATGTTTTTTGTGATCTAACACTGATGGGCCTCCTGTACCATCCATCGTATCCCCATACTTAAATTGACTTGGCCTTGACGTTATTTCTTCCTCCTTGAGGCTACTCAAAATAAATTGAGCTGTGCGATGTTCATATGAAATCGGCACTGAATCTGAATCTGTTGCTTGGGTTTTTTCTCCTACTTTCCAAGACTCCGTTGACACTTTAAGGTAGGAAGGATCCGTCTCGATCCCTGTAGTGCTAGTTTCCTCTGGATCAAATAGTTCTCCTTTCAAGGATCTCTTTAAGCTGGTTTTTCCTGCCTGACCTTGTCCAATCAACATGATTGGCACTCTCTTCACATTGGTTTTTCCTTCCAAAAGGGCTTTCTGATAGGCTCGGACTGCCAAGGGTCCTCGAACAATAATCTCCAGAGGAGCTGTACATGTATTGGTGAATAAAAAAGTGAGCAAATAATTGTTTTCAAGCTAACCAACAAATAACTGCGAGGAACAAAATCATGTTTATCAAAGAATTATACTTAAAACGTTTAGAGAGGAAGATATCGCTGCAGTTATACAGAAAATAACAGGGATTCAACTCATGATCATGACCGTTTTGATGCAGACTTTTAACTACGAAGGTATCTTTCTCTTTAACCCTTTCACCGCAGTTTACATGATTTATTTTATATAAACATTATCACACTTTAAATTACTTAGTCACTGATAAGGTTAAAGACCGGTAACTTTGACAGAGCGTTTTTATATGTCCACAATAGAAACTCCATAACTGGGATCGATGGCTTGTCATAGACGGAAAACCACAAGTACAACTTTCGTCTATTCTAATCCCCCGCACAGATTCAAGCGTGTGTTGTGTTCTACATTTACTATAAATATCATGACCTCTTGCCTTCTGAATCAAGCTACTCGGAAAAAAATTATTGACTCATGTTCAATAAATAATAAGAATATTTTCCAATAAAAGGTGAAATCTAACCGCCTTGTCATCAAATAACTACTCCCTTTTGGGCGGAATTTTAGTCCATAGCTGTGCCGTTTTGGAATTTCTGTGTTCTCCTGACCCCCGACTCCCTCTCAACACTAAAAAGTAAAAAAGTAAAGTAAAAAAGTCCTCGCACCTTTTCCATCGTCCTGTTCGTCAATGTCTTCTTGCTGACCCTCGACACCATTCTCATGTCTAGCAATAGAGAACATGGCAATAAATCAAGCAGAAGGGAGCTAGTTATTTAATGCTCTTAAAATAATAGTAAGATACAAACCCATCGGCTTGCCTCTCTTGGCATGAAAAAATGCAGTCACGTGCATTCACAAGTGGACAAAACCTTTATTTACACTTGTACACCCAATTGGGAAATGAATATGCACCAATCCTGCGTATATTCGCTTATCATGAGGTAATAGGTGAATAACAGTTCACCAAACTCCCTTCAAGTTTCTTATCAGCGCTAACACGAATTTATAGGGCAAATGCTTGTCATTACCTCTCTAGATTACTTAGCCTGTAATGTCAATCCACAAGGAGACGACTAACTTTATTGACCCAGATAACAAATGGCTAGTGCAGAGTGTTTAACTTATAGGTTTGAGACTTGATATCAAAATTTGCAAGTTAGTCGACAGCCCAGTCCAGAGTCCACTCATTTCTTCCAACTGGTCCTGGGGGAGCCCTGGGGACGAGGAAAGAGTTCATCGACTCTTTTTCTCCGCTTTTCCGTCGAAATGAAACCACCTCGCTTTTGTAGGTAAACTCTTGTCTTATCGTTTTTGCTTTCAGCGGCGTGGCAAATTCGCATCTGATCACTCAAAATATCCACCGATTATTTTCAGACGCAAGTCGTCAAATAAGCTGTTAACGGCTACAATGAAATCTAAGGGATATGCCGTACGATTTATATTAATCGTTACTTCGAGAAATCTTGAGTAGTCGTTCCTGTTTCTGTGTAGATTTTGACGGCAGTGAGGGTGATATTAAAAACCAGGCTTTAGAGATCGACTGGGGTTCGTTAGTCTCCTAACATCTGTGTGTACGCCTTAACATGAATTTCTTGTTTTGGAGGGAAGGAGAATCGACAAACCGCCGTGTTTTTACTATCTTATACCGGATTTACTTGGAAGTTAGTGTTATTAACCAAAAAAAGGACCTGGAGGATTCGAACCAAAAAAGGGAAAAATAAAAAAGAACCTCAGGCAGATTCGAACCCTCGCTCCCGGTCTTGAAGATCAGATTTTACAGATCGTTAGCGCATGCGTAAATTTGCATATAAGCCCTTATTCTCGAAAGAAAACTACCACAAGGAGAGCAAAGCATTGTCCGAAAGAAATATATATTGTGCTAACTAATGTGAGTAGTAATAACGCAGATAGATCACCCAGGTTTTGCGTGGTGAGCACACGTGACCCCCAAAAAATGTTTTAATTCATATTAAATAATTAATGAATTGATTATCAAAGTTTGCGGCATAGTGAACTAGCGACTTATCGCGGACGGCCCTACACATCCATACCTATAGTGCACTCTGCACTAAAAATGTGTTAGTATAATTTCACAGTTAAACATAAAGATTTTTGTGTTTTGATTGGTCGTGAGGTTCCGACTATGGTATTCCAAGTCTTAATTTTTCACGCTTTAAGTGATTTACAATACTTTTAGAATAAAAAAAGAAAACATTACCTGCTTTGTTGCTCGTCAAAAGTGCCGGAAGGAGTCTGAAATACAATTTTGCAAATAAGTTATTTTGAATTATCGCAAGCATTCCATTCCTTGAATTTTTGAAGCAACTGGGGATGGTGCAAAGTACAGGTGACATACAATTATCATTGATGCAAATTAAACTTATAACCTCTGTTGATTTAGCCATTTATATTCCGCGCAATTCATTTGGTTGAGCTCGGTTTTTTTGGACGAAATCGAGATTCAGTTTCACGTTGATTTGGTGCACGTCGACATCCATTATTTCGGTTGTAGGGTGTGAGGAAGGCACAGCACCACCATTAGCTTAATATCACTGCTCCTGGTTACGGTCTGGGGTCATCTGGAATTGGTACATGATGTTTGCTGCCCATATCTATCGACTAAAACTGTAACTGTTGTGGATTTTCTTTTAATTAAACGATATACCGTGTGGCACTAAATTGGTGCAAGAGTTTTGATTTTTTTCGGGAATAACTGAATAATGACGTTTCCTTTGGAATAACCATCGACAGTAACATTTCCCTGGAATAATGTGATTTGAGTAAGTTTCAAGCATTCTGGCATTCGAAAGAACATTTGTGACCATACTGTATATATCTAGTGAATCCCGCGATTGGCTCCCAATCCGCTGAAGATCACTGGAGATCTGGATCGAATGTGTAATTTTAGAAACGCAAGGCGACTATGTGCATGAATGATTCAGATAGCTGTCAACAAAAAATGGATAATAAGCTTATTTTGAACGGAATAATAAGATGTTTTCAAACGGAATAATGACTCCCCATGTGTCCTACCTTGACGTGGTATGGGGCCTGTGTGCCTCTGTGACACGAAGAGCTATGCCAGCGGGAGCTTATGCTCCTGGTAGGGTCACCCATGCTGGACAGTTCGAAGGGTAGAAGCCAGACAAACAGGACCACCTCTCCCCTAGGCTAAAGGGGTTGGCTTAGGGCTAACAACTATATCCATCAAACACAATTGTTATGGAAACATTGACAACAACTTCAAGGGAGATGAAGGGCTTTCGGGCAGAGGACATATCAAGCAGTACAGTGAAAGCCGTCATGAAGCTGTAATGCCAACCCCCTTCTGACACCCAAGAGGACTACCAAGATAGCCACCAGGAACATCAGAACTATGTACGAAACAGGGAAAACAGTACAGGTGGCACGAGAGATGGAGAATTACAAGATCCCAGCTAGGACTCTGCGAGACACGATGGACGCAGTCGGGCCAGAAGCGACTATTATCGGGACAGATGGTGTTGTATTCGGGATTTGAGGAGAATGACGCACCACATACGGAGGGTGTGGCTATCATGCTTTCCAGGGAAGCGCAACGAGCTCTCATCAGCTGGAAAGCAGTGAGCGAGCTCACGAATCGTCACAGCCAGATTCATCACGAAAAATAAAAATATCAATAAGTGCTACGAATGATGCTGAGGACGAGAAGGAGGAGGAATTCTCCAAGCTATAGAGTGTAGTTGGCAAACAAAGAGCCATGGAGATCAACATACCGTCATGGGAGATCTCAATGCTAAGATAGGAGCTGTCAACACAGGATACGAGTGAGTCATGGAGAGACGAATTAAAATGGAGAAATGTTTGCAGACTTCTGTGCACTGAACAGCCTGTCATTAGGGGAAACGTATACATAAAGTAACATGGAGGTCACCAGATCATGTGACAGAAAATCAGATTGATCACGTGTGTATAGGTCAGAAATTTAGGCGGTCACTAGAGGATGTGAAAGTGAAGAGAGGAGCAGACGCAGAATCAGACCATCATGCATGGTTTTTGCAACATTCAAGTTACGCCTAAAGTGCTGCAAACCACCGACCTCCACCACTAGAATAAAGTATAATGTGGACCAATTGAGAGACAAGGAGACGTCAAAGAAGTTTAAGATCAATCTCATCAATAAATATCAGTTGCTACAAGAGATCTATGATGATGACAACAGACAGCTGAAACGCTACATAAGATACAGGAGCGAAAAAGAGAAGAAGGCCATATTGAACAACTTTCGAACAAGGACAAAAATGGCAAAAGCACAGGAGCAGTATGCTAGTGCCCATCAAGAGGCAGGGAAGAATATAAAGAGAGACAAGAGTAGCCATGTAGACAACCTGGCCAGGCAAGCAGACTGGATGTAGCATCACAGAGAAACATGGAAGAGTGCTACAACACTACTAAGAATCTTGCAGCACGATACCAACAAACTGAAAAGCCAATCAAGGACAAGCAAGGGAATACACTAACGACATCGGAAAAGCAGCTAGACGAGGATCTTCTGATTAGACAGGCCCCAGATGACAGCCCAGATATACCACCAGCAGAATCAAAGCTTCCCATTAAATGTGACAAACCACCAAGGCTTGAGTTCCGGAAAGCTATCAAGACACTGAAGAATGGTAATGCAACAGGACTGGATGGTGCCCCGGCAGAAGCCCTCAAAGTAGACATCAGCACTTCCACATAAATTATTTACAAGCTGTTTGCAAGCATATGGGAGAAGGAGTAGATTCCAAAGGACTGGAGAGAGTGGCTCCTTATCAAACTACCCAAGAAAGAAGACTTGAGCTAGGGCCTGCAGCAACTACAGGGGTATTATGCTTCTATCAACTCCAGGCAAAGTATTTGAAAGGATTCTTTTAGAAAGAATGAAGACAGCAGTAGAAAGGCTTTCGGCAAGACAGATCATGCACGGACCACATTACATCGTACGCATCATCACGGTGGGCACAGAGTGACCCTAAAACGCCGACCTTCATTCAATTCTTCAGGTTTTGATGCAGCCTACCTGAAATTTTACAATAATATATAACTCGACATTCTAACAAATCGTATGTTTTTTGTTTTTCAAATTTCGAAATTTTTGGCGGGAAAATGACGTCGCAAAGTTGGTGCCAAATTAACTAAATTTTTAGTAACAAAATGGCGGAAAATGCAAACTTCAATACACCATAACTTTTGATTGGATCAACATATTTCAGATATTTTTTCAGTTTCAGCATTCTTGTGGCATGTTCCATAACATTTATGCAAGATACCGATGAGGTTAGGATTCCAAACATATTCAAAAACTAGCTGAAATTTGCTCAAAATATTAAAACCAGAAATGACAAGTTCTTATCTCTTGGTCTTATCTATTTCCGGTGTTCCTTCAGCTTGAAAGACCCGAGGATTTCAACTAGAGTTGAGTTATTTGTGGAACGTTAACACCGATCTTTAAAACTACACTGCAAACAAATACTTATTACATATGAATATTTTCAACAACTGTGTGTTCTACGCTTCTCTTTTCCCCAAAAGTAAAGTTAGCGTACCGTAACGTATGATGCAATAAAAGAAAACGCAAGCGCCGGTCACGCACGCTTATTATTGTTTTGATGTCGCTCAGTTCGAAATGGTTTTTATCTGATTCAAAGTAATGGTTTTTTTACCAGTTCTGTTTCATGAATGTTCACGGCTCGATTCAGAAATTATTTGTTTACCACTTGTCAACAAAGGTACAGAACCGTGTGAAGTAATAATTTCACGTCGGGAAACAGTCATTTATACCGCCAGACTTCACTCTCAGTTCTTCAGAAAAATATTACGAAGAAATTATTCATCTTATTAGTTCATAGCGCTATAAAAGAGTTTTCATTTACTGGGCACAAATAGACTTGCAAATGTTCAATGCGTGACAGACATAATGTTACTGCGTGACACAATCAAATTGGAAAACTTTCGCGAGCATGACTCATGTTTAAAAAAATTAAACTTTGCTTTGTTTTCCAACTCCGTGTCTTTAGACGTGTTATCTTCGCACGCACGTTAAAGTTTGTTTACATTCCACAAGATTGTAATCACTAATCAGTGCGTAAAATACAGTGGAACTTCGATTTCTCGAACCCTCTGTTTGTCAAACCTCCCGATAACTCGAACCAAAAGCCGCTTCCCTTGCATTTGCTTCACTCAAACCCTATAATTTTACTCCCGATTTCTCGAAACTCCCGCAAACTCGAACCAATTCATGGCTTGATTAATAAATATCGATTGATTATCGATTAGTTTACACCATAGATACCATATAGACATATTGCCATATGGCCATAGTGAATGTAATCTCCCTAAACCATTCAAATACCCCAGAGTTCCACTTCGTTCCACTCTGTGCTAAAAAGGATATTAAATACCTCGGCTTTCGATGGTAAATTGACATAAGTAGGTTCAGTTTCCTTGGCTTTTTCATTCCCTTTTATTTCGCCATTGGTAGCTTTCTCTCCGTATTTCTGAGATCGTTTCTCCGCTGCAACAATCACAGCCGTGCATGATTTACATTTAAACATGTCAACACATGACTGAACAGAATCTCAAATCAAATGAAGACTGATATAAGGTTTTATATGGAAAACAGACTCTAACTCTACAAGGCTAAGGAGTAAAGGATGAATAAAACCAACTTCCAAGGAAGTGTCCACAACTGTATCAGTTATAGTACAATACATATTTGGTAAGGAAATAATCATTGCATTTCGCCATTGTTTCGTGATATTTTCATCGTAGTACAGTAAGTATTTAAGAGCGGCTGACTGTAATTATCGCGAATTCGCCGTCAAACGGAAATTTCGGATTTCTTTCAATTTGGTCAGGAGAAACCCTTTGGTGAACTATTTTCGAAAATTGCAATCAAACTTTCCAAAGAGTTTTCGTTTTCAAGAAATTCGGCAAAATGCGAAATGCCGTGTTCGCGTGAAAGCCGCCATTAAATTTTGCCGAAAATTGGTGCATATTCAAATCGCTCGGGAAGAAAGACGGCTCAATATATCAAAGTTATATTTTGCAGCTAAGCAGGGTATCCTTATTGCAACACAGAAATGTAAAAATATCGCAAGAAGATGCATTTTCACATGTCGTTTTGAAAGCCCGAAGATTCCTACTTCAGCACTTCGGTAAACACTTGAAACTTAGGAAACTTTGTAGGCAAAAATCTTGCCCTGGTACATCGAAATTCGAAATTCTAAAAGCCCTGTTATTGTACTGTAATATATCAAAAATTCAGCTTGGGTAATTCAAAAGCCACCCGTTGAGAGAGGTAAACGCATTGGGATTTTTCCATGTATTTACTACAAAAATTGAAATGGTCACGCAACACAAGAAAACACATTTCAAATAGATTTATTGATTATGTCTTATTTTGCTACAGTAGGATAAAGTTTTTGTTTGAATACAAAATCTGATGTTCTAATAAGTTCTGTATTGCTCTATATTCCTATAAAAATGAATTCTAGAGTAGGTGATAATTAAAAGGTCAAGTGTCGTGTCATGTTTTCCACTCGCGCGAATGTCAACATGAAACAAAATGAAACCATTCCAACCGAAATTTCTTCTCAGAGTATATCTCAAAGCTTTCCATTTTTTTAACCAGATTCTACTGTTTCATTAAGTTATTAATTGTCTAGCGTAAAAATCACCTTTGGTTCTGTAAGGTTTTTGCGAAGTTGCAGTTTTAGATCCGTAGTGTCAACAACATGTCGTTTTAAATACGAACAGATGTAATGCTGTGTAATGACACTTACCGTTCCAAATTTGCAAAGAACGGTCACCTCATGAACCATTTCCATTACTGTAAACGGGGTCTGATTGAAGCGCACTCAAAACAATACAAATTTCACGCAGATCATTTTGCTATGTACACACGTGGGGTCCGAATTGACCGTCGATGAAAAAAATGAATTTATATCTTACTTTAAAATGTCACTATAATCTAGAAAGTCTCTAGATTCATTCAGTTTGTCTATCGGTGCCAGAGCTATTCTCAGCTGAATATGTAAAGATCGCGCTTAATTCTAAACAGAAACCTGAAAAATTTGCCATGTCGTTCATGTTCTCCACAAAACTCAGGGGCAGGGCAGGGCAGGGCAGTGTAGAAATGTACCAAAATTATAACGCACGTGCAGAGCCATTGTACTCTCATTAAAACATTTTGCTTAGCGACTTTCTCGTAGGAAGAAGGAGAAGGATGCTGACCCAACATTGTTTGCTTCAGTCTTACCGTGAAGAAAGACGGAAGCGCGTACATAGAGTAGAGTAAATCTTTATTTAGGCAGGGTGGCCCATTAAGCTCTAGGCTGATATCCATAGGGGCCCTAGTGCTCTTTATGATCTTTATGATCAATTCTTGCAACACCACCGCAGTGAAGTCAAGCGATCATGCCGCCGAGTGATAAGAAATACTTGCTGGTTTGATATTGTTTGGAACACATACTCCGATGCATTTTCGAGTATTGAGAGGTACTTTTCAGTTTATTCTTGGACGGATTCGACATGATTTGGTACTATATACAGTTTGCGACTGCCCATTTCTCCCGAATGTCGTCTTGCTATCTGCCTCTATCTGCCATTACTATTCAGTGAAAATAATGTTGTTTACTAGTTGTGTTAATAATTTCACCTAGCCCGCCAGCATGTCTTGTAGACGTATATATATAGGCTCCCCCCTAGAAACAAGTTAAGCCGGTGTATCGTAAATGAATACAGACCGTTTGGGGTTGTATAAAGACGAACAATTGAAGTGTTGTTGCAGTGTACTTTTGATTTGAAGCAGGTGAAGCGTATATGTGGACTTCTCAATATGGATCTGTTATTAATGTCAAATGAAACTAGTTTCTTTTAATGTAATCACATGCTTCTTTATGACCTTATACTTGAAGCTTCCTTGATATTAAAGTTGCTATAAATTTCAACCAGACCTTAGTTGTCAATGCCTCGTGGATTTTACATTGAATATTTAATCAAGGTACTCTCGTGTCTTCTGAGCCTGACAAAACTAAACCAAAGCCGAACTCTTCGTCAACTGTTAACTTTGATTTCCAAGCAAAAAAGAAACGAAAAGTCGAGAAAAGCCTCTCAAGTTTCTCATACGTGCAAACTGTTAAATGAATATTAAATGTGAAATTATGCAACTTCTACAAATGGGAATCCTGAACTGATTTTTGAGTCTTCAAAGACTGAAAAAGGTTTCATTGTTTTCTGAAAGATAAACATTTGGAGGGACACGTGGGATCTCCGCAGAGTAAGGGCTACTGCTTCTTGTAAACGATGCATGAGATGCATAAGCACTGACAGATTGATCATGCCTTGGAGGAAGTGGACCCCCCTGAGCTTGATAACCATTGTAATAAGGTTGGGTTGGTGACATTATCATTGGCATTAACCTCATTTCATCATGTTGTCTGGCTCTTTCATTCTCCTTAAAAAAATCAAGTAAATCCTTAATGGAACTCTACTTCTGCAGGGGAACTTCAGGTTCTGAGTCCTCCTCGCTTTCATCTTCTTCATTGACAGCAGGACATGTCTTTCTCCAGGCCGCCATTTTTCAAAACAAAAACCCTTACGCGTGCGTTCAATGCAAGTCCGCTGTGACAATGTTTGGAG
The DNA here is from genome assembly GCA_029204205.1 of Desmophyllum pertusum. NCBI lineage: Eukaryota > Metazoa > Cnidaria > Anthozoa > Scleractinia > Caryophylliidae > Desmophyllum > Desmophyllum pertusum. Next base: position 6,736,278 of record MU826826.1, on the reverse strand, counting down.
GAAGCCTATTAAGTTCGACGTTAGCGCGACTGTAGCTCGACGTTTGAATCAACGTCGTGCCAGAGTCGCGTAGCGCGACAAGCTCAGTCGCGCTACGCGACTCTGGCACGACGTTTATTCAAACGTCGAGCTACAGTCGCGCTAACGTCGAATTTATATGATATTAAAGTGCCCATAACCTTTTTTATTTTCTCATCTGAATCTAAACATTATCCAAGGAATTTCTGCGAAAAAATTTTGCGATTTGCAGAAAACGCGAATTTTTTTATGAATGTTTCAAATCTTCAAAATCCTATTTTTGTTTGGTATACCCGTCCCACTGTAAGAAGGCCGACGGGCTCACATTCTCCTGAATCTACGTCACAATTCTTTTGTTTTGAAGCCACGTGTTCCTTAATCTACGTCACAGTTCCTTTGTCTAATGTCACGTGTTCCTTAATCTACGTCACAGATCCTTTGTGAACCGAGAAGGACCAGGGGAGACTAAAGCAAATGGTGATCCAAAATGGCGGCAAATTTGAAAGTTTTATAAAATTCATAAACAATTCGCGTTTTCTGCAAATCGCAAATTTTTTTCGCAGAATTTCCTTGGGTGATGTTTAGATTCAGATGAGAAAATAAAATAAAAAAGGTTATGGGCACTTTAAGGAGGCTATTAAGTTAGACATTAGCACGACTGTAGCTCGACGTTTGAATCAATGTCGCGCTATCGTCGTGTCGAACTCAATTGATCAATTAAGTTCGACATTAGCGCGGCTGTAGCGCGACTCTGGCGCGACGTCTGATTCAAACGTCGAGCTAGAGTCGCGCCAATGACGAACTTAATAGACCGTTTTCATTATGACGTCACGCGCGCAAAGGATTCGGGTAGTTGTAGTAAAGATCGCGAACCTCGCGCGAGGTTCTGCGCGAAATATAAACTATGAAAGTGGCTTGAACGTGGTAACGGAAACATGCTTCGTTTAAAGACAAAAGCCAAATAATTTTCATTGTGAACAACTTAGACGATGGTTAAAGTGTAGAGGACCTTCAATAAGTGGAAATCGCATCCAAAAGCTTGAAAGATGGTAGGATAATCTTGCATGAAAGCTAAAGTGTCGCCCATGAAAGTGTCGCGTACTATACCTTGTTACACGCGTGTTTTCACGCAAAGTTTTCATAAATTTCCGGCGAGCAGCGCTGCTAATTTGTGAAAGTTTTAAGCGACACATTGCTTTCACCTTTTCATGACATGGGGAGCTAATGTTTACGCAAGTAAAAACCTGCCTTTCAATGATCGTCAAGTAAAAACAAACTTAGATGTAAAAATAATTTCGCTCGCTCACACTAAACTCAAATAATTTCGCTCGCTCGTTCGTACTATAACTAAAATTGACACGACCATAACAATAAAAAGAACTAACTGTTACTGTAAGTTCAAGGTTAATTCGCTAAAATAAAATACAACTTGCGATTGAAGACACACAACAAGTACTGCAAGCTAAAGTAAATTTTATTTACCTACTTCGCGTACGTCGTGAAGATTTCGGCATCGGTTCAGCTGAAAAATCCAGTTCAACCGGCAATACAAACGCGTTTGAAGAATAATTTCTCCAATTGGATTTGAGTTTCTCTGTTATACTGACCGTCCATAAGAACAATCTCTTTCCTCTTTGCTGCATGGTATAAAGCTGTACGGTTGTAAGCTTAAGGCTTAACTTAAGCTTATGTTGTTATTTAAAAACAATGCGTAGTGAAACTTCCTTGGCTTCCATGAATGAATTTTAGTCGCCGTAAACACGAATAACTGTACGCTGAAAACACTGAAATTCTTGACCAAAACACTGAAATTCAATGCTCAGCTATTGTTTTCCAAAGCTGTCACCCGATTTCCATACATTCTTGACAAACAACTGTAGTCAAAAAAGTCAAATTACGAACCGTTGTGAAGATTTCATTCAGTTGCCAGCGAAGAGCCTGCGAGGTTCGCGCGTAAACGCGCAGGCTTTACTACAAGTACCAGCAACCTTTGCGCGTGTGACGTCATAATGAAAACGGTAGGAGCCCATTACCCGGAGCCTCCATCTCCCATACTGATCCTGGGAGTCAACCCTGTCCCGTTTCATTTTATTTTTAGAACACCGCGGGGCTCACAGATTCCCGCGAACTCATTAGAATGCCCAATCAGAACAAAGTTATTGTTATACGTCACACGCCGGTGATCTCAGCTCACAGCGATAATAATGGTGGAATCGAGTGGAGACAGTGAAAGTTCAGATTGTTACGATTTCTCTTCCGACAGATTTAGTACATTATAGAACATTAGTGAGGAGCAAAGTGTGTTGAATCGAGCTAAAGGAAAAAACGCTAGCAACGAAAGGTGACCGCGCGGCATGAACAAATAGAGTGGCAAAATACAATGTAGTCGATTTGCGCCGGCACTCATAAAAAAACCCGGTTCATAAAACGGTAGAGAGCAAAAATATTCGCACTTAAAATGCTATAGCATCAACCCCACTTTAAGAGGGGTTTGCAAGAAGAACATGTGCGTGGACAATCGACATAAATAGAGTGCTCAGAAAGCTAGAAGAAACTGGCATACAACACGCAAAACAATAAATCGATACGCGTGGGATATTTATGTTATCTTGCGTTGCAAGAACACCGAAGAACATCACACTACGAACAAAGGAGGAAACAAACATCGATTGATGCAAGAGATATAACCTTAGCATCTATCTAAACAAATTATTGTAGCCTCGTAAAGGACGAAAGCCTGACAGGAAATCAAACCACAGGTAGCCCAAGCTCTATATATGAGTGATAAATTATAAATGACCTGACCTTTGTTTCAGCTGAGCGGTAATTTGAGCGTCACGTAACCGTTGCGTAACAGCGAAATTATAAGGGTTTGTATGGGAGAAATCGTTTTCCTTTTGAATTTAAAAAATATGAACGATTTTTGAATAAAAATCACTCACCTGAACTCCTTTGCTTGTCTGTCTGTGTCCTGTTTGGTTTTTAGGTCCATTGGAAGCGATTTTAGGGGTTTTTTTTTTTTCACTCTTCCTCCCCTTCGCTGGATATCCTTCACATTTTTCGCTTCGGGTACAACATTAGTATCGTGTTTTTCGCTGCCACGACCGCTCGAGCTCGCACTTTCGCCATTGCCTCCACGACGGCCAAAATCCAAATATTAGCCGCTATAAATGTTTCCCTGTTTTACTGCTATGGATCTCGGAAAGACCCGAATCCTCTACAGAGCGCTTCATTTCGAATCTCTTCGAAAGGCTTACATCGCGACAACACCACACAAGGAACACCACTCGAACAAGACAGACAAAGACAACTATCGATGAAAGTTTTGATCGCGCACCGCGATGTTCAAGATGACATTCATTCGCTTGGAAGTTAATAAACAACTTGATTGAACTGGAGTCAGCTAACAACCAGTTTCCCTCGGTTGTAAGAATAGGAACGGATGTAAAATTGTAAAGGAAAACGGACGAAGGAACCAAGAGTGGATTCCCCCATTTGGCCACCATTTTTTTTTTTTTTTGGGTCTCAGTGGGGGGACGTCAGCGGTCAGCGGAAACAAGATAATTTCGCGGGAGATCAATTCTAAAAATAAACTGAAACGGGACAGGGTTGACTCAAGAATATAGTACGCATGGAGGCTCCGGGTAATGGGCTCCTGAAACGGTCTATTGATGAATTGAGTTCGACGCGACTATAGCGCGACGATATTCTAAAAATAAACTGAAACGGGACAGGGTTGACTCAAGAATATAGTACGCATGGAGGCTCCGGGTAATGGGCTCCTGAAACGGTCTATTGATGAATTGAGTTCGACGCGACTATAGCGCGACGATAGCGCGACGTTTGAACCGGGCCTAAGTGTTCAAATAAAGCATTTCGAGCATTCAAAAGAACAATTGTGACCATACTGTCTATATAAAATAATATCCCGCGTGAATCCCGCGATTGACTCCCAATCCGCTGAAGATCGCTGGAGGATCGAATGTGTAATTTGAGAACGCAGGGCGACTATGCGCAAGATTGATTCAGATAGCTGTCAACAAAAAATGGATAATAAGCTTATTTTGAACGGAATAATAAGATGTCCAACGGAATAATGCTTCCCCGTGTGCCCGAACTTGCCGTGGTGGGGTGCCTGTGTGGCTCTGTGACATAAAGAGCTATGCTAGCGGGAGCTTATGCTCCTGGTAGGGTCACCCATGCAGGACAGGTCGAAGGGTAGAAGCCAAACAAACAGGTCCACCTCTCCCCGAGGCTAAAGGGGTTGGCTTAGGGCTAACAACTATATCCATAAAACACACCTGTTACGGAAACATTGAAAACAACTTCAAGGGAGATGAAGGGATCTCGGACAGAGGGCATATGACGCAGTACAGTGAAAGCCGTCATGAAGCTGTAATGCCGACCCCCCTTCTGAAACCCAAGAGGACTACAAAGATAGCCACCAGGAACGTCAGAACTATGTACGAAACAGGGAAAACAGCACAGATGGCACGAGAGATGGAGAATTACAAGATACCAGCTAGGACGATGGACGCAGTCGGGTCAGATGCGACTATTATCAACACAGATGGTGATGTATTCGGGACTTGAGGAGAATGGCGCACCACATACGGAGGGTGTGGCTATCGTGCTTTCCAGGGAAGCGCAACGAGCTCTCATCAGCTGGCCAGTGAGTGAGCTCACGAATCGTCACAGCCAGATTCATCACGAAAAATAAAAATATCAACATGAACATCATACAGTGCTACGCCCCCACGAATGATGCTGAGGACGAGAAGAAGGCTACAAGCTACAGAGTATAGTTGGCAAACAAAGAGCCAAGGAGATCAACACACTCATGGGAGATCTCAATGCTAAGATAGGAGCTGTCAACACAGGATACGAGTGGCAAATCAAAGATCATGGGGATAAACACCACCAACGACAATCCAGTAATAGTAGGAGGAGAGCAACTAGAGGAGGTAGACTCGTTCACATACCTTGGCAGCATTGTGAACAAACAGGGAGGTTCGGACGCAGACGTACGTAGTTTCAAGAATAGGCAAGGCCAGGGCAACTTTCATCATGCTAAAAAAACATCTGGAGTTCCAAGGAAATCAGGACAAAGCCCAAACTGCGTATCTTTAATTCAAATGTAAAACTAGTGCTCCTCTGTGGGTCAGAGACATGGCAGAGGACAAAGAAATCACTGCAGAAGATCCATAAGACGGATATAACAATTGGTGGCCTGAAAAGCCGAAATGAGGAGCTTTGGAAGCGAGCAGAACAAGAACCGGTTGGTAGTCAGATTCTAAAGAGGAAATGGGGCTGGATTGGCCACACGGTGCGGAAGGCACAAACAAACATCACCCGCCAGTCCCTGACTTGGAACACCCAGGGGAAGAGGAAAAGAGGGCGTCCCCGAAACAGCTGGCGACGCACTGATGTTGAGCTGAAGCTAATTGGTTCCACCTGGAAAGATGTTGAGCGAACAGCCCACGCTCTTGTTAGCTGGTGAGGTGTTTTTGATTCCTCTTGGAGCGACGGTCCTAACCTTAACTGGAATAATGGAAATTTTAGTTAAGAAATAATGGAATAATGAACAATTCATTATTCCTCTTCAGCCCCCGAATTTTGCGATTAGCAATTTTTTGTGTTTTGTGGGAACTAATTTTTGCGATTGTTTCTTCTTGCTGGGAATTAATTTTTTTGCGACTTTGACCAAGACGCGTATAATTGGAATTACAACATGTCCGTGCAATCAAAATACAGGTAAAACTCTTCTTCGTCTTCAGAATAGAGTCGAGTATATTTAGAACCCGCAAACATTTAGCAGGGGCACCCAACGGATCGTTTCGGTGGAATATCTGTTCGGAAGGCCTATAATCGCCTCAGATATTCGGCTAGGGAAATGTCATCTCAAACTTTCGTAATATGGGGAAATTAATGCATTTTGTTTTCGGAGAGATAAAAATGTCGTTTTGGGTACAAAAAAATGTTAGCTAGGATTTTCGGAAAGGCAAATTCAGCTCGTAAATTCGGGTAATAAGAGTTCAATCTCTAAAATTTTCTGATGTTTGAAAGTTCAGCTAACGTATCCGAAAAGAAACATTTTTCTTAGCGATTAAAAATAAGCCATTAAACTGCACAAAAAGCACAATTATAACGTAAAAACAACGTTCCGACACCAACAAGAAAATTTTGTCGTTGGGTGCCCCTGATTTAGTGCCGCACAGTAAACCAACCTAAACGAAGTAGTAAGTTTTGGACACTCGGCACCGAATTCCAAAATTGTTTGATTGCTACTTACATCTGCTCGTAAGACTTCTAATTTGTGTCAGAAACACGACAACAGCACATTGAATTTTACACTTGTGCTATAAACTGAAAATTGGTTACTCTCCAGAAAAATTGCAAGTAATTGTTATCTGGAGCCAACGGGTAAACTTAAATGTTGAATTGTTGGCGAACATTACTGCATAGGTTCAACCGGAGCGAGCAACAAAACGTTTAACCGTGAAATTCAAGGTGTATGGGCCTCATAGCACTCGTGATTGCATCGAGGTCCGGTAACGCGTACGTTACATTCTTTGAATCCGGTGGGATTGGAGCTCACGATCACAGTCGCTCTAACCAAGTGAGCTACGAAACCAGTTGCGAATTTAGTTAGTGAATCGCGGCAATGAAGATATCATATCTTCATTGCTACTAGTACAGTACTAGTAAAAATTTTAGGTCTGGGTATGAGATTGATGTACAAGATCGAGATAGAGATGAAATATTCACAAAACGTACAAATGAATCGTCTTTAGTCTTTAACCACATAAGAAATTAATACAGTGGAACCCCGTTAATCCGACCACCAACGGGCCACTCAGTAAAATCCGGTCGTATTAACGAGGTGGTCATATTAAAGGGGTTCTTAAAGAAGGAAATGACTCACATACTCTCCCAAGTATCTTGATAAACTATCCCCTTATCCAGGAAGGAACTTAAATTTCGTTGGAACCCCGTTAATCCGACCACCAACGGGCACCAAAATCTGGTCGTATTAACGAAAGAAAGTGGTCGTATTAACGAGGTGGTCGCATTAACGAGGTGATCGTAAAGCGTTCCACTGTATTATTAAAATTATGATAGATAATGAAAAAAGGATATTAAATACCTGGGCTTTCGGTGTGTCATAAGTAAAAGGTTCAGTTTGTTTGGCGTATTCATTCCCTTTCATTTCACCAATCGCAGCTTTCTCTCCGGACTTCTGAGATCGTTTCTCCGCTGCAACAATCACAGCCGGGCGTGATTTACATTTAAGCATGTTAACACGTGACTGAACAGAATAAAGCAAAGCAAATAAAGACTGCTATAAGGTTTTACATGGAAAACAGACTCCAACTCTACAAGACAACTTCCAAGGAAGTGTCAACAAATGTATCAGTTATTAGTATTATCAAAACATATTATTGAACCCATTGGTTTAAATCTCATATTTCTTTATTTTCACCGCAGTTCACAGTACTGCTTTCTTTCCAACTGCTTTTACCTTTACTGCGAAGATATTTCTCAGCAGGGTGGCAGTCGCCGGCTGGAATCCTCTTAACGCACTTCGTATGAGATCTAAAACCACAATCTAAAGTGAAATAAATTGCGAATACAACAAAACAGCTTCCAGACCTTTCTACAAAAACGCTTAATAGATATTCGGTGTGCGGGTACATAAGGAAATAATCATTGCATTCCCTTTGTTTAGGAGATATTGTAGTGCACGTGTATTGGTTAGTCTTTTGTGTCCGCTAGTACATAAGTAAGTAATTAAGTAAGTAAGTTAGAAGCATAAAGTAAGTAAGTAAGTAATTAAGTAAAATTACTGACAGAACTTTAGATCGGGACAAAAGAAAGTGGTCGTATTAACGAGGTGGTCGTAAGGCGGGGTTCCACTGTAGGTAGGTAGGTAGGTAGGTAGCTTAGTAAAATCCTTATTTAGAGAGGGAGCACATAATAGCCAAGTTAATAAACTTGTGGCCCTCTAATAAACACTCTGAAAACTCTTAATATTAAAATACTATTTACACTACTAATCATAAAATTCGTCGCAATCTCCCGCGTGCAACGGGTTGATTGGCACCAAATTCGCACCGTCTCCAGGCATCACTTTGCCTTCAAACAAACGTGACGATTCGTTTCCATACTCACCTTGACTTCACAAAAGAGAATGGTTATTTTGAGCTTATCGGTGAAAGTTGTAAGTCTTACCTTGGCATTTAACTCCTTGCTTAGTTGATCCCCAAAAACTATTCCAACAAATGTCGCAAGTTTTACGTCCTTTAAATGTGTGTATCTGTAATTCAACACAAACACTAAAAGCCTCAATCAAAGGATCCTATGTGCTCACTTGTGAATGAATAAATTAATACGCATATATTAATAGCGCAATTTAAGTTTACAGCCCATCGACCAAGCAAGTGAAATGTATCCAACAAATGCTAATACCCGTTCATTACTTTCGCATTCACGAGTTAAAAACGAAGGAAACCAATTTAAGCAAATGGTTTGAACCATCAGCTCAGCAGTTCGTCCAGCTAGTGTGATCGTCCTCCGGGGTAAGGATAGTTGTGAAAAGGACTGTTATTAGTGACTGACGTTTCGGCAACCTGAGCGAATCGAAGTAATCTTCAGAGTCACATGAATGGTGTTTGTCAGTCCATGTCTGGTCCTTGAACTGTTTGGTCAGTTATGGTTAGTTTTGGTCCGTCTATTGTTGGTCAAATGTGTGGCCGGACCCGTTTAAAGTCAAAGTTCTCTCGTCGGTTTTGTTGAACAGTCATGAATAAGTAAATATTGCAGGCTCAATATTATTGGCTAAAAAAATATGATAGTTGTGTAGGGTGGGGTGGGTGGGTGGGTGGGGAGATCATATCAGTAGTGGTTGACATCAACAAAAGCAATTCCCTTTCCATCTTACAATATTGTTTTGAATGAAGAACAAATTTCATTCAGATTTACCTTCAAGTCGTGAGGATGAAGTTCATAAGGTGCCTTCGTCTCCATGTACTCGGAGGCTATTTCATTATTTTCTTTAATTTCATCATTGACTGTTTTCCCTTCATCTTTCACAGGACTTATCATCATAGCTTTAGGATAGAGGTCGTACATGTCGGTATTTGATTTAGTATACAATGCATTCAAGCCATTCGCCACAAGATCTCGAATGGTCTCAAAACGTTCCTCTCCTGTAACAAAACAAAATCGGGTGTGATTCACATTTACATGCGGACAGCGGGGTATATCACTGTACAGAAGCTCAAATATGATATAAATAAGGACTGCTACACGGACTGGCTCATAAAGGGTAAGTTCTGAATAAAACCAATTACCAAACCAAGAAGGTCTCCACACATGGTTCCATAGCCCGAGTAAACTGACGTCTTTCACACACATTTCACACGTAAACCGAAAAATTCCATAGTGGTGACGTACTTCTACATAGATCCATCAAGTCCCTGATTAGTTGTTACTTGCATATGACAATTCAAAACCGATCAACAACCAATCAGAGACATTGCAAGGATCTCTGCAGAGCTACGTCATCAGTATGGGATTTAAGGGGCGAATCTCAGACGTCTCTCGAGCTTGGGAAGAATTGGTAAAAAAAAAAAACGACCGAAGGGACCATCCCATGGTGTCTTTTTTTTGCAAGGAAACAATTGAAGGGCGTGCTGGAATAAGGGCATAACGACAATAGAATTCTATTGTTAATTATGCCCTTATTCCAGCATGCCCTTCAATTGCACCATGCCTCTCAACGGTCGAGGTAAATTTGGTCACGATGTCGCTGAATTTCAAATGAGGTGTCTCAGACGTTGGGGACACGCACAACGCGAAAGAAAATATTAAAGACAAGAGCTCGAACACGAGCGTTTCTCGAGCAATTAAAGTCAACCTTGGAACCCTAGAGGTAGCGAACAGAAGCTAAGAGCATGGACGTCTGCAATGAAGGTAATTTTGAGGAGACTGGAGTATTTTTGTGGAATTTATTGAGCTTCGAGTGCGGACCATTGGATCCGTTCTCACATAATTGTCGCCGGCCTTTAAATTATTCATAATGGACGGTCAACTGAAAAAGCAAAACTCGTCTAAATGGCTTTAAACTGGCACCAGGAACACCCAAACATCAAAATAACAAAACACTTGCATAATGTAAGTCAGTTTTAGTTAGGTTCCTTCGAAAATATAGCATTTAGAATGTATTATTTTTGTGAGTTTCTCATACATTTGCTATAAATATTCAAATCGCCGCCATGGACATCAACATTGAATATTTAATATTCGCATACAGAGCCTGGGTTGCCTGTGCTTAGATAGGTTATCTTTAAAAAAACATGTTTCAAAGAAGACCCTAAAGTGGGCACGGCTTCAAAACTGCTCCAGTAAAGAGGGTCATGATGGGGTAAACCGTCATCCGTAAACTGGCGTAAGACTTAGCCGTCAATTAGCATGCGTATATAGCAGTTGTCAGACTCTCGAAAAGGAAACGACTCAGTGCCACGCAGACTCACCATCAACCGTCTATCATGGATTAATTCTACTGTCAACCGCCATCAAGAAGAGTTATTATTAATTTCTACGCAGTCTCATATCTATTATTTTATCAACTTGTTTATTTTTTTGTAAATTTTGCTGTTCATTGCCTAATGAGCCTTATATATGATTAAGTCATCTTGCTCAAAATTCACCACCCCAAGCCTCGTTTATACGAAATTTTTCTCAACCTCTGGCACGTGCATACTGTTTACATGTGGGTTGTATTTCCACCTTTGCTGCTTTGGGAAATCGTTTATGATAAAATGTACAAGTTTAGGGTGAAATTAGCTAGTCTGACGTGAACGTCGGTAAGGGCTATCAGGCGCGGATCCACCGGTTTACTAGAGTCTGAGCGCCGAATCTAGGGAAGTCCGGAGGCAAAGGTTTTTAGATTGTCACTCTCTAAAATTATATTTCCTCCGATTTTGAGTCATTTGGAAAATTTGACCGATTTCCGTAAAACGGTGTAAGCCGGTCTGGGTCTGCGCCTGGCTATTGTACAAAAGGCACCGTGACATTTATGATAATTTATGGTATTATAACAGGTGGTGTGCGCACTACGATCGCTACGCATTGTGGATGTAAAATTTTCAAGATGGCGGCGAAGCGTGAGAAATTTAGTAAGTTTTGTGCTTCGTTTATCGATAGAAACATTTATTTTCTGAAATCGTTTTCTACAGTTACAAGAAGTAATACTTAGTTAGATCGTATTTATGTCAACAAAATAAGCAATATGTGTTATTTCAAGCCAAAACGTGAAGCACGAAAATTCATCCCAAAGACGCATGTAATTTGAACCCATTTTGTTAAGAGCTATAATTTCTATTATGTTGCCCATTGACCGTAAAAAAACGGTTTAAAGTGTTTGTACAAAGCTTTTTATAAGCCAAGGTATAATCACTCCCCATCGCGCCCCACGTTTTGTCACAGATTTTCCGTATTTCGACATGTTTTGGTAGTAAATATGGCTTCGAAGACGTGACACGTACCAGAAGTGTCACCCTTGCGATCACAAAATAGCGGCGAATGGTTTTCTCCAACAATACTAAGGCCACCAGCTCTGCTTAAAATGCTTTATATTGGTACATAGCAGTGACAATGTTTTATTCAGGGTCCTGATGAGCATGTGAGATGTAGGAGATTTAACATAACATTCAAGATGCCACAAAAATATATATGAATATTTAAAAATATTGAAAATGAAAACAAGAGGTGTTTCCCTAAAGAAACAAGAACTCCTAAAGTAGTTTACAAGCGGCCGATTACCTTAATAATGGGGGAAACAACAATCGATCTCTCCTCCATCGACTTCCCCTCGGTTACTGTACTCTGAGGTGCACCCCTAAAATGAGCGAGAGTCAGCATACGAACATGCGTGACGAGAAATATAAATATAAGAAATATAAAGTTAACTTTCTTTACTTCGAGACACGGACCCCTCCATTTCCTGCTCTGTAGTGGCTCTTCTCGAGTAGTTGAGGTTATTTTCCCTTGTCTAATTAAATATTTCGCTTGTTTCTTTACATGAAAAGAGCTCTTACACGACCCGAAAACTATCCGCGGTCCCTGGACTCTGAGGTGCACCCTCCAAATCCTAAGAGTCAACACACGTGACGAAAAACGTGACTGCCTGATGTAATATATTGCATCATGCTCCGGAAGCCGGAGACATTCTCTTGTGGTTAATTTTAGCTAATGTAGACTGCATCATATTCAACCTGGGCAAAGATATGTTTTCGCTCAACGTGAAAATAAATTGCTGTGGAATTGTGTTAAGAAAAACTGTTATGTTTTTGGGACCGGGTTTTATCGTTCGTTTACTGGTTGAGGTGCATGTATTAAACAGAACAGAAATTCTCTTGTGGCTATTTATTTGCATGTCTCCTGGCTACGTTTACAATGCAACGGGAAAACCCCTCACACGCAAAGGTCACACCGCCAAATTTAGCACATTTTGCAACAACACTGCTGTGGGACATTTGTCTTTGTTTTTTTCAATGCGATTCCTGTAATAAACTAAATACATGTACGCACTTACACGACACTACAGAAAGCCTGTGGAAGAGAAATTCTCTACTGGCTAATTTTAGACCGAGATGCGATAACATCATGTCAACCGTGTAGAGGACTAGGGCTAGCGACATGAAAAAAACCCGTCCATTTCTAGAAGCGGCCGCTCGGCGTCGGCCGCTTAATAAAACAAAAACCCCTGAAGGGATTACAAGCGGCCGATTTCCCGGGGGGGGGGGGCACTCCCTTAGTTTCGCTATATAGGAACGTGCAGCTGGACAGGGTATGGTTTTTGAGCATTTTGGTCTTGAACAGGGTATACCAAAAGGCATTTTTGGGTATCAGGGTATCAGTTTCCCAGGAGTTGGCACGAAGATCGGTAATTGATACTCTGGCATAGGGTAGATGAAGTAGTCAGACGAAAAGAAACGCGTAGGAGTGTTAAAAAAGCTTTACAACTACAACTCGCAGTGCTGCTTAGTAGTTTAGCCTTTTGGTTAGAAAGAAAATCGTTAAGAATCGTCCGGAATAGGGTATCTTTTTTCAACATTTAGGGCCTGTTTTACATGGAGGGAGGGTGACCCGGGAACCCGGGTCACCCTCCCTCCATGTAAACAGGCCCTTAGTCTGGAACAGGTTCGCAAAATTAGGGTTGTTATAGCCCAGCGGCACACCCCCACCCAAATTTTTTGGGAGAACCCCCCCGGGCCAATTTCACCTTGAGGGGAGAAAGAACAATGCACCCCTCCACCCCCTCGGTCAGTTTACTCTGAGGTTCTCCCGCCAAATCTAAGAGTCAACTTCGAACCTGCGTGACGAAAAACGTGACTGGGTGATGCAATATTTTGGCTAGCGTAAGTTTGAGCTTAGGTCAAGTTTACTGTGAAGAAAACTTTAACTAATGTCAATTGCATCATAATCAACAAGGGCACAGATGTGTTTTCGCTCAACGTGAAAATAAATTGTGAATGACATATATGCTGTGGAATTGTGTAAGAAAAACTGTTATGTTTTTGGGACCGAGTTTTATCGTTCGTTTAATGAGGTAGGGCTAGCGACATGAAAAAAACCCGTCCATTTCTTTAAGCGGCTCGATGCCCATATAGGGCATCGGCCGCTTAATAAATTGAACAAAAAATGATTGATTAGTTAAAATACAACTCAAATACGCGGCAGTTGATAAAACAGTTGTTTTTATCAATGATTATTTTGATAGCTCACTTCCGATTCAAACAACAAAAGGGAACTTTGTGACAAGCTCAAGAAAGATCACAGACAGATAATCCTGTGTTTAAGTAGTCCATGTTTCAAGATGACTTGGTCCACTACTACTGATTAAAGAGTAATCTTGATTTCCATGATTCAACAAAGTTTATGTCGTGTGTGGTGCTTTTTTGAATTCGTTTCCATCCATATGTAAAGACTGAGATCAGGAAGCTACCGTATGTAAACATTTTCAATATTTTCCACAGGCAGTAGAGGATCAAAATTGGACTTTTTCGAGTTTTGATTTATATGCTTTATACGATGACCTTTGTGAGTCGATCTATTCGGCTTTATACGCGGTGTATTGCGTTACTACATTATTCGATCATTAAGTACCCGCTGGGATGACAAAGAGAAAACAATAACAAGATCGAATAACGCAGTAAACGCAATTCGACTCCTCTGCTCCCTGTGTCATTTCAAGTCATCAAGTTTCATTTCTGCTGAAGTAAGAAAGACGACTTTTGTTTGTTATCCAACTACATTCTGAAACTCTGCATCAGCACATACATGATCAGCTTCACAGATTAGTATTAAAAAGAATCACTGTTCTTATGCACATATTTTTTATTTCTCCACCGCAAGTATTTGAATTATTCATCTCTTGTAGGAAAAGACGATTAATAAGCTTATTCCTGACTTCATAGGTTAACTTTAAGATGCTCAGCTTCACAGATTAGTATAAAAAATAATCACTTTTCTTATGCACACATTTTTGATTTCTAGACAGAAAGTATTTGAATTATTCATCTCTTGTAGGAAGAGTGTGAATGTTAAAACCTTTCACGACAAACGATTAATAAGCTTAACTTATTCCAGACTTCATAGGTTAAATTTAAGATTACTGTGTAGAAACTGAAATATATATCTAAATGCCATCAACTAATGACAAATAGTCATTTGAAAACATACCTTAATTTATCTTAATACCACTAATCCAAGGACACTAATCACGTTTACAAAAACATATACCACGGGGTATCGTAACTGCGATCAGGAAGAGAAATCCCAATGCGGATTGCTTCATGCTCATAGCACAATACCTCTATTGCATCATCTTTACATGACCAGAGATTGCGTCATGTCAACCGTAGGATCGAATAACGAGAAAAGGTCACAAAACAAAATTTAGCACATTTAGCAACAACACCACTGTTCACTGCTATGGGACATTTGTCTTTGCTTTTTCCAATGCGATTACTGTAATAAACTAAATACATCTACGCACTTACACGACACTACAGAAAGAATGTGGAAGAGAAATTCTCTACTGGCTAATTTCAGACCGAGATGCGATAAGATCATGTCAACCGTGAAGAGGACTAAGGCTAGCGACACGAAAAAAAAAAAGTGCATTTCTTGAAGCGGCCGCTGCGCATGGGCCGCTTAATAAAATAATGTCTTGGCTTTGGGTGAAATTGTTGATTTCATGAAGTTGTTTGAATTTAGTCAAATAAGAAAGATTTAAAACCAGCCACTCTGGGGGAAATGATTTTCAGGAAAGTTAATTTGAGAGGAGTTTCATGTAGAACATGAATTTCCAGATCATCTGCTTAGCTGACTGAACCCGATTCTTTTTTATTTTTTATATAATAGATCTTTAGTGAAAATTACAGTCTGCATGCTCAAGACTAGTGTTTATTATTTCCAATGTACATGTTTGACCATTGAATACAGATCAAAAACAAAATACACCGGTTTAGACTTTGTAAAAGGTGACTGGGTGAGTTAAAATTATAGAGCTGACTGCTCAACAGGACCTTGAAAACCCCGACTGTTTAATATGATGAGATTACTGTCCCCGGGTTCACCCTAAAGCCCGGGCCTAAAGCCTGGTTCACACTTGTGTGATAAGGACGATAAGCATTTAAGCATAAGAAAACTTGAGAATGAACCAGTGTGAGATAAGCACAAGCACAAGATTTGGCTGTTGACGTGACTCCCATCATGCAATGTTCATCAGAATTTCTAAAGCACTGCGCTTGTGTATGTCGTCTTGTGCTAAAAGCAAGTGTTAATTAAGGCGGTGGCAAAGAAGCTTGGCGAAATAAACTGGATGCAAAATAAATAACATGTTTTTGGTAGAGAAGAAACAGGTTGTTACAGGGTGTTTAATTAGTTAAGGGTGTAAAACGTCGGGCTATATTTAACAAATAAAGAAGCCAAAACCATGTATTATACTGTCATAAAACACGACGGAATTTGAGAACACGAGAGAAATTTAGAAAACACGAGCCGCAGACGAGTGTTTTCTAAATTTTCTAAATTTCTCTCGTGTAGGTCCAAGTTGTTTTGCGAAATCACTTTGATCGCTGTTGGTGATAAAATGCCGCCGGCCGGTTCAAGACCGTGCCACTCTCGGAGAGCGAAATTGTTTTCTTTCTGCATGATCCGTCGCCTTCGATGATACTGTTTCACTTCGTTTTCAATACAGGTAAAGCATTACTGGTCAAACTCGCAATATATTCAACTTAATTAGCCGTGTAAAAAAGTCATGAAAAGCTACAGGACAGGTTCAGCTTTGAAAATCAACTGGATTAATCTAAGCGTGGTGAACATCCGGGACATGCGTGCTTTATAGTTTTTAGCCGTGCTTTATAAGAAAATAATGCACGGCTAGACTCTATGAAGTACATATGGCAGCTATTTTCTAAACTCTGATAAAACATGGTTTTTAACCAATCAGAGCGCACAAAATTTTCAGTTTATATTTGAAACTGTTATATAATTTTAATAAGCAATAATGTGCTTATTTATGTGTGATTCTGTTTTCAGGGGAGGTTTAAGAAATTAAAAATGGCAATGATGTGTTTACCTAGCCTGATGCAATCATGAAATAACTAACAGAAACTATGAAATTCTCCCAAACTCCCTCTGGTGACTCCATCAGGCTTTGTAAACACAAATGCCATTTTCTGTTTCATACCTTTTATTACCTATAAAACTGCTATATAATTTTACTGATGTATGGATCATACCTATAAAACTGTCAATGACAACAAGCATACAAAAGTTGCAGTATTTCTTTTATTTGATTTATCACTTCCTATATTGTAAGGCAACAGGTCCAAATATTACTGAGGAGTAGAGGGAAGACCAGGGGTAGTGGTGCTCTATTTATAAAAAAATATGTAGGACCAAAACCCTCAAAACAATTCAATAACAGCCAGCAACAGCAAGCCCAAACAAAGCATCCACTGTATTGTTATTTGGTTCAGTGTGAATAAACATAAAACATTTAAATGCATCAGTACAATATTCATCCAATCATGCAGACCTGACCATGCAGCTCATACAACAGAAGATCCTTGACAGAAGATCGGCTATTGAATTTACCTCTTTTGACGAAATGTTTCGATGCAAGCAATATTTAGAAACGATCAAATCGATTTCAGGAGCCCAGAAAGCAAAATTACCGAAACTGGCCGTCTTACCTTCTGTTCGCTCGTGCTCGTGATGGGGCCACTGACTTCATGATCAGTGAACCGGAATCAAAAAGTGAAGACTGAATCATCGAACAAAGCGATGGTTTATTGTCCGACACATCCATTGCTCAGAGACAAGCAGTCGGGAATCACGAACAAATGGTATTTATCAAGAGGAGGAGACTGATTTTCCCAGGAGAACTCGATGCAGTTTGTTCTTCAAAATTCTTCGAAAGGAAATAGAGTAAAAATCGCTGATTTTCACGGCGTATTTAACGATTTTAGTCGATTTTAGTCGCTTTCCACAAGATGCACACTCCACGAAGTCTTGGCACAAATGATCAGATTTTGGATACCGTCCATGATGCATAGCGATCGTAGTGCGCACACCACCTGGTATTATAATTAATCAAACTAGAAATGAACTGTTTTAAATGATATAGTAAGCTATCAAACCCCAAACGTTCACTCGAATCAAAACCGGGCCTCTAACGAATTTTTCTATATTTTAAAGTGAAACAAATGCAGGCCAGGCAGGAATATTTACTCAATAATTACGCAAAAATTTTCCTGACCAGAGTCTTGCTTTTCATGGTGAACAATGCCGTTTGGGTTACGGTTTGACCAGCTAGCAAGTCTGAGAGACAAGCTATAGACATAAATGGCGGCCGATTGATTATTCTTTTATATTCATGCTAATCAGCCTACCTAGCCTCGTTAGCATGTGCAAAATTCAAAAGAATTTTTACTCTAAAATGAGGCTAGGTAGGCTGATTAGCATGAATATAAAAGAATAATTAATTGGCCGCCATTTATGAATACGGCCTATGGTTAAAAATTAAATAACTTACTTACCTATATAATGCATCCCATCATAAAGTAATCGATAGTGCTTGAAAACGTCTCCAAATCTTGAAGAACAAATTACGTGCTATGATTTTCAATATCAGAATATAAAGACAGAAATACCGAGCTTTTATTATACGACATGGCATCAGTAGAGTGCGAATACGCACCAAAACGAGTGTAAATATGAGACCATATAAAAAAATAACGAAGTTATGATAACGTTTTTCTTACATTTACTGTATTTCTCGCACCAAAATCTGACGTGTCCTGTTTTACACGGAGCGAGCCTATAAAAGGCAAGGACACACCCCCTCTGACGCACTTTCTTGATTTTTTTTTTTATCATTAATGGCATGTGGTGGAAGCCGAAATAACGGTCGCACTGAACAACAGTCGAGGAAAAATTGGGGTTGGTTTATCCAATTATGATGAATAAACTGGCAAGCGAAGTGATAAATATTGATATGAGAGCAAAACAAATACGTGGCGATTAATCGTTGGAAGAACTGAATGCAAACGATGAATTCTCTTCGCCCGTTTCGACAGTCCAAGTCCCTGAGAATTCAAATTTCGCGGCTAACTAAGATTGCTGTAAAGCTCAAGCCTGCATCAACGAGCCATCTGAGCATGCTGAGAATTATCTGAGGAGGCTGAGAACTAGAACGAGTCTCGGGAAGGTGACTTTGGCGGGATTTTCAAAATTATTCAGATTTACAAGCTTTGTGATTGTGCAAACAACTTGAGTAATTAGAAATAATTAGCCGTGGGTGAATTAACCAATCAAATATATATGAGGCCATTGGTTGTCCGTTGGGATTTGTGATTGGCAGGCTGAACACCTCAGCCTCAATATATAGGATCGCTCCGTGTTTAAAGGTCACGTCACACTTTAGCAGCCTAATCTCTAGTACGAAAGTTATGCGCCAGAATCGGAGTTATTTCGTAATTCAGAGTTATTCAGAGTAATTCGGAGTTATTTCGTATTTCGTAACACAGCTCAGAAACCATACCCATATTGAAAACACATACCTATATTGCTATTTATACAATTTGCTGTGTAAAACTCGCGCTGTGATTGGTTTAGGGCTGTCCGTTATAAGAGTGCACACGGACGAATGACGTCACAAACTCAAAAGTAATTTTAAATCGTTTCATAAAACTGGAAATAGTCCGTTGGAAAAATCGTTGTAGATCAATTAATATGAATTTTAGGGTCTCCACAGACTAGAGAGATAGTTGTCGACAACAATTTAGTTGTCGATCATAAAAAGTTGTCGATAACAAAAAAGCCAGTGTGTGAAGCTAGTTATCGATAACTAAATTTAAAAATATTAGTTATCGACAACAAAACAGTTTTCCTTTTCAAAAGGAAAACTAATTTAGTTGTCGATAACAAACGCGGCAGGAACGTGCATGAGCTATTGTACTGGTCATTAAAACCTTTTGTTTAGCGACGTTCCCGCTAAACAAAAGGTTTAGTGAGTAGTGCAATAGCTGTGCGCCTGTGTTATACGCCTGTGCATAGTTACTAGTTAATAATGGCCTGTGTTATATGCCTGTGTTGGTACATTTGCAGTCGTGGTTTGCTTAAAAGTTTTCCTTGGCAGCGTTTTCTTTTCCGTATAAACAAACAAAAATGACGCTTTTTCCTTCTCCGAAAAGCGTTTTTTCCCTTTTGCCTTTCGATAGTCCTTCCGCGTCTGCCATCTTGCTAACCTGCGATCAGGCGAATGTTTACGCGCTCTCATTTACTCTTCGTATTTTCGTGTTTCGCCCGACCTCTGTAAAGAGAATAATTATATTATTTTAATAAAGAGTGCGAAAAATTGGCCTGATCGCAGGTTACCATGCCTAAACGTGCACTCGTATTGGCATGCGCAGGAACGCTAGTTACCAAGCTTTTGCATAAAAATACAAGTTATCGATCATTTTGGTCTCTAGTGTATGGAAAAGCTCTATCGTGCACTAATAGTTGTCGACTCATTTTAGTTATCGAATAATAATAGATGTCGACAACAACAACTATCTCTCTAGTCTGTGAGAAGTAGAGGCAGAGCGGCTCAGCGTGCCAATCACAACTGAATCCCAACGGACGACCAATGTTCTCAATTAATTGGTTAATTCACCCAGGTCTTATATTACTAAGTATTGTTCAAGTTGTTTGCACAATCACAAAGCTTGTAAGGCCCAGTTCAGACGCCGTACTTCACATGAGCCGAATCGAATTAGATGAATTAAGTTCATGTGTAGTACGCTGTACATGTACGGCGTCTGAATCAATTCGAAACGGCTGATTGAATTCGGATCGGCCCAGCCGTTCTTCCCGCCTGGCTCAGCCGGGAATAACGGCTGTGGACTGGTTTTGATTCAGACGCCGAACTTCACATGAGCCGAAACAAATGCATGAATTATTATAATGTATTTTTCAATATAACAGCAATTTTCCCCTATTAAAATAAGTTCGGCTGAATTAAGCTCGGCGTCTGAATCAATTCAGCCGGTCTAAATTAATTTGGGTCGGCCTAAATTCGAGTTCGATTCGGCTCATGTGAAGTATGGCGTCTGAACTGGGCCTAAATCTGAATAATTTTGACAATCCCGCCAAAGTCACCTTCACGAGACTCGTTCTAGTTCTCGACATGCTCAAAAAATAGGCCCACGAGGCATGCTCATGGCTACTGCATTTTTTACTCAGAGAATGCGCATACATGTAGCCCATGAGCCGATTAAACGAAATGGGTTAGGGACTCTCACGATTTCAATCAGTAAGTTATATTTTTCTCTACCCAGCAGTCATGAATCCACATCATCCCTTTATAACATGTATACTAGACATACTAGATATAAACATTTCCACGCCAATGGCTTTCGTTAACTCTCACCAGACCTCTCAATTGATAATATAGGTCAAGACTTCGTTCTCCGAGTTGTCGCCGTTGAGGATAGTGCAGCAACTTTGTTGGTTTTGTTATTTTTTTCTTTGGTGTATTGCATTTGATAACCCTAGCCCTAAGGCAACATCTCTTGCTTTGGCTAACCACACTAAAATAATCAGGCCCGTAGGGCGAGGGATGCGACAGGTGCGTCCGTGGACCGATGGCTGAAAATAAAGTGAATGAAAAGCTCTAATTCGCTAACTGGTGTAGTCTGGAAATGAAGCCTGAATCAACGAAGATAACATCGAAGGTCCGCCATTTGTAGATTTGCTGGGTGACATATTAAATTTTGGACCAGATCTTGAGATTCTATAAGCTGAATTTAACGTTAACGATAAATTCGACCTAAAACCCTCATACGGAATTTTAATCCCCAGGCTCTATCAAAATGAGAGAAGACTGGGTACCCCAATAATGAACTGCAAAAGGGCTCAGCATGTGTGTCAATATTGGATAAAATGGACCGAACAGAGCCAGAGGTCACAGAAGAGCGAAATAGAAAGGCCGCAGCAAAATCCTGTCAATCGATAGATACATTTGTCCGTAAATTGTAAATTACATGTCACATAAAGTTTCTTGCAATTGTTTGTCATTAATCCATTTTGAATTTAAAAAGTGCAAGAAATTTTTATGTTTATACGTTCACTTTTTGCTGCCTGGTTTCATATCAAAACGCACGAAATGCGAAATACAGTCGAACCTCTCCACAACGGCCACCTTGGGGACAGAGGTAAGTGGCCGTTGTAGAGAGGTGGCCGTTATGGGGAGGTAGGGGTGTAATATGACACCATTTGTTTTTTTTGGGGGGGACAACATTTTTATTTAAAAATGCTTATTATAGCATATGAATACGTAACACAATCAAAATGTATCAATAAAAACAGAAACCAAAATGATGTTCAGAACAGGAATGTTAACAAAACAAAGCTAGTAAGGTACAGTGAGTACATCAGTTTGTACATCGTTTACTTTCTCTTTCGTGAAATTAAGTTGTCAAGGGTTGTTTGCTTGAGTGAGTGGCTGCGAGGTTCTATTTTAATGTGACTTACTGTGCCACAAGGCATTTTTTTTTTCAATTTCGCAATGCAATTTAAACACAGAGCCTTATCAGCTGTACTCGATTTACGACTGAAATAAAAATACAGTACTGTAAAAGCGTAAAAAAAATGGAAAATAGAAAAAAATGGGGGCCTTGTACTTTCTAGTATTGTGTGATTCTTCCATCAGTGGCTAAACACGTGCCGCAATATAAGATACTGTATTGCCCGACGATGCGTGGTACAGATGAGGTTGCGTGACCTTTTATTACTGTACGCCAAAAAAGATAGGGTTTTAATGGCCGTTGCCGTTGTGGAGAGGTGGCCGTTAGTAGAGGTTCGACTGTATCAAAAATTTCCCGGCGGTACCCCCCTACAAACTCGGGAGGCACTCGAAAGTTAGTACGCGCAAGGAAAAGGAGACGTCTGCACGCAGGCTATCCCCTCCCCTTTCGCACTTATTACGGAACAGTTTTGTTTGTCCCGACGAAAAGCTCATATATTTTATCTTACATTACAACGGTCACTTTTCCGCTCTCATACAAAGTTAACCTCGCTTATCTGTGCACTGTATATTGTCATGACATGTTTGACAACTGTCTTGCTCACTGTGCTGCGTGGCAGGCGTAACACAAAAGTTTCACTTCCTTGGTCTTTTACTGCAGTCATTAGACGTTGCTTAATACGGACAATTGTTCGTGTCCGTCTTATCCGGGTTCCACTGTACATACGAGGCGTTTTCAATCACAGTCAAAACAAAGGGATTTGACTTCACGAAACTGAAAAAAAAAACCTGCCAAAAAAACCCCTGCAAACTGTCAAAGCTATTTGCCTTTATCTCTGTAATTGTGTAATAACCCGACCAATTACACGCCGCGAAAATTATTGACATATTATAAATAGACGACGAATTATTACACAAGAATCCATCAAAGAACAGTTCTCATCTTGCTTCCTACTATAATGTCACGCAAAAAGGTGCATTGTGGTAAAAAAAAACTCGACCCCCCCCCCCCCCCCCCGCAATATATACTTATACAGATTAGAACTTGCGTGGTCGTTTCAGACTCCCTCACATGGCAGCAAATAAGTCACAGAACAGCCATTTGTACTAGTACAACTTAAATTTTATCTTATTATCAAAGAAACCGCTATTCTGGTATCTTATGTCAACACATCACTGTTGTTTTTGTTCCGTCTTATCTTTCCTCAACACATGCACACACAGCAAATGAGTCTGTTGTTTTCAACCTACGCTCTACAAGTGACTCCACCTAGACTTTCTCAAAGTCCGTTTTTCGCGTTTTGGTGATTTTGTCAGTCAGTCGGAAAACGGACTTTTCCAGCCTGCTGCGCGCCATTTTTTACCGACCAGCTTTTTGGTCGGGGGGGGGGGGGGGTGTCGGAGGTGTGGCAACACTGCTATCCAATCAGAGAGAGCTAAATTGGGTTACGTCACATTCCGGGAAACCTGATCCTTTGTTCGCTCGACGTGAATATTAAAACATGGATGTTCGAGCAGCGATTAGTTTTGGGAGCTTTTGGGTTAAGCTTGCAAGCTTGGGTTTGAAGATATAAAAGACAACCAACGAAAAGTAGTGGAAGCTTACATCAATGGACGAGACTGTGTTGATGGTTGCGCCGACTGGTTCAGGAAAGAGTCTTACATTCCACATCGCGCCGTTCGTTCTGGATTTCTGTAAACATGGCGAAGCGCAAGTGTCGCATGTGGTTGAAACAGTCTGCCTTGTAATTTCTCCTTTAGTTTCGTTGATGAAGGATCAAGTGTCGAGCCTTCGCGAAAAGGAGTTGTAGTAGGAAATATATAGCAACGGGTGACAGGCCGCACAATCTCTACCAGTGTGAAATATTTGAAACCTTTTATATTTTTGTTCTAATGAGTAGAATCTATTTTGATTGATACCGTGTTTCTTACGGGCGATATAAGCTTAATATGTTTTATTATGAGGAGGATTTTCAAGTAGATTTGAACCTTTGACTATGTTAATTCTAGCAAATTTTTAGGCTCTGAAATATTCCGTGTATGAAGTTGATTTCTTGCATTTACTGTAAAGCCGGGCCCGGCAGCTGTTTGATTATTATAAAAGCTGTTTTATGCAAGGTATGTCGTTTGAAATACCGAATATCATGTGTCCTGTTCCAGATACTATTGTAGCTTCTACAAGACTACAAAATGTGTTTAGCAGAGATGCTGTACGCTTGACGCGAAGGTTACATTTCTTGCATCAATTTGTGATTTGACCGAGCTTTTATAGTTCGACGTTTCTGTTTCCTCCTTTGATCGTTGTGTGATGTTCGCATCACACGATTTAAATCAACGAGAATCTCCAAATTATTCACACGCTTGAGATTTGTTGGAGCTCGAGAACAGTTTTCGCCGATTATTTGGATCAGAAATACTTTCCACACACAAGATACACGCTGATCCTTTTGAATTCGGAGACAGACGAGTAACATTTTTTGTTGGAGTTATTAAATTCATCGGTGTCCCGTGATCCAGCCATTTGAGAGCTGTTTGTTTTTGTATTCAAATACAGGGAGCGGGCGGTCGTGAACAATGACGTCACGCTACCTTCGCGCCAAGAAATATGCAAATTAAATTCGAACTCATGCAGGCGGAACAAGTCGACTTCTCGCGGCGTTCGCCGCTCGCTTTCGCGACTTCGTCGCTTAAAGAAGTCGACTTGTGGCAAGTCTAGACTCCACCATGTGATGATTCTGTTTGAATCACTCATAAGTACAGTTGCATCAACAGTCTTTCAACTGAACTGAAGCTGTGAACAATCAACCTCAATTCAAAGCGGGCTGGAAAAGGTAATTACATTTCACAGAAATGCTAACTAAAACTACTACGTAGATCGAACTTTATGTGTAGACAACTACAACAATAACAAGGTGTCTGAGGATATTTTTTTCCTTGACGAAGATAAAGGACAGCAAAAAAAAGCGATTTTTGTTTTACTCCGGCTTTGCCGTCGTGACTCACCGCTCTATCAGTTTGCACAGAGGAAAAAAACTTTTCACTTAGGGTACTATAACAACTGTAAATGCTTCAAGTCTATCGTCTCCATGTCCTCCAAACAGACATTTCAGCCTGCGTAGCTGGCAGTTCGTTCGTGGCTTCGGCACGCGCGTATTTTGCCATCGTGCGCCAACGAAATCGCCAGCTACGCAGCCATACTGGTCGCTTCTTCTCGCGGCTTTGCTCCCGGGGGGGGGGGGGGGGGGGCACTCTCTTATATACGCTATATAGGTACGTGCCGCTGGACGGGGTTTTTAAGCAGTTTGGTCTGGAACAGGGTATAACAAACGACATTTTTTGGTGTGGAACAGGGTACCAGTTTCCCAGAAGTTGGCACAAATATCGTTAATTGATACTCTGGATTATGTTAGTCAGACGAATCGAAACGCGCAGGAAAGAAGCTTTACAACTGCTGCTTACTAGTTTAGCCTTTTGGGCTAGAAAAAAATCGTTAAAAATCGTCTGGAACAGGGTATCTTTTTTAACATTTAGTCTGGAACAGGGTCGCAAAATTAGCGTTTTGTAGTCGGTACAGGTTAAGGGGTTTTATAGTCCAGCGGCACACCCCTACCCAAATTTTTTTGGGGAGTACCCCCCCTCCCCGGGCTTCGCTCCTCGCGCGTGACGTGACTCTGCTCATATCCTAGCTAACTGAACTGGGTAATTACAGTACACTGCACGATTCACGTTTAACGTAACAAATTTATTAGGTCACTTTTAGCAACACTCTGCTCTCGTAAACTAGCTCGCCGACTTCTCAGTTGCGGACAACAAACTCTGTTCAGTTTATTTACCTTCATGTCATTTTGATCAGTACATCTAACAAGACTTGAAACCCAAGCTAATTTGAATACAATCACCCACTGTTTTCTTAAAACAACGGAAACTGTGCTCAAATGAGATGATCTTATCTTTCGTCTACAAACCAAGCAGATAAGTTCGTCTTTAATTTTAGAAGATATTTTCATATTAAAATCATTCCTCGTTTCGAAAAAAATTTAACACATTTTTTAATCCATTTTCTAATATCATTTTGTCACGATGTCCAACGTCAGACTCCCGAAAGCGCGGTGAATTAATTTTCTGCAATCCAGCACGCGGCTTTGATCTTTGTCACAACAGCATTCGCAGCATTCATGCTGACATAACAAAATTCTCAAATCACTCATCACTCATACTCTTCTGATTGTCGTCATACTGTAATATCTTTGTTTACACAGCAGCAGCATTCGCGCTGACATAACAGAATCTAAAAATAAATTGCACATCAGCCTTTCAACAACTGAAGCTCTGAAAGATTTTCAAAGAGTTGTAAATTCACGCTAGCATAACAAAATTATTTGGTCCCTCAGCAATACTTTCTTCTGACTTCAGCCCTCGCGCGCGCGTGTGACTAAATGAGTAAATAATAAAAAAAATAATGTGACCCTCCATAGGAAAACGGGGCTTAAGGTGATTTTTTACAAACGCATTTAAACGCAGCGTTTGAAATGCTTTTCAAACGCATTTCAAATTATTTCAAATGCAATTTCAAATGTGTTTCAAACGGTTTCAAACTGAAGGCGTTTCAAACAGAAGAAACGCGTTTCATTGCGTTTGAAACACAAAAATAATTAATTAAGATGTGCATAATTATTTCCATTACAGAGGTTAACGGCCATACGCCGGCCAAATTTATAACAGAGCCGGACAACTAGGGTCTTGTTTGTAGGGAAGCTCGCGCACGAACTATTAGACGAATGAATAGAAAAAGTTTTGCAGAACCGGTTCAAGCGTGATGGAAACAAGTCCTATTAATAAATGCTAAAGCGGGAACTTTATAGCTTTAGCTCAAAAATAGTATCCAATATACGGATAGCTTCGAAGGGGCAGCTCATAATCATGGATTAAACGTAAACAAAATATTAAGAATCGATGACGTGTAAAGTTTCTAAAATTATAAAGTTCATTCGTAAATCTTGTATGCATCATCGACGGTCGTAGCCTAATTTACATTCCGTAGACTATTATCTGTTCTCTGGATCATGCTGGATACATGACGCACGCAATAAAAAAACTGCTAACAGCTAGTAGAATTAACACAAAAAAATCCATAGAGTGCATTAACTGAAAAATTGAAACAGAACTACAAACGTATGTAAAAATCGACCGCCATTTCCTTCATTCAAGATACAAAAGAATGTTGCGCTTTTGTGAACAGATGATCGGCGGACTGATTAAACTAAAGATAACACTGACGTCTTCGACCCGCAAGAGTTACAAGTATGTTACAGAGGAGTTAATACATTGAGGTAAATTGTTGTAACATTACAGGAAAGAAAACGAGGAGTTATCGTACTGTGTTGGTTTCACTTGGAATCGAGGCATAGAACTGATGGGCCTCCATGACAAACGTCAGTGTTGCGTGCGTTATGCTCGATCTGCGGTTAGAAGTCTTGTCTGCTGTCGATGTCATGTCAAGCCTTGTCCGAGCGTTTCTGTTTTAGGTGCACGCTCAATGCATTGCGAAGTGTTTGAAAAACGTTGCAAGATCGTCAATTTATACACATGTAATGATGTTTATACTGTGTACGTGCTCGCTTACACGTTTTTAGAACAAGAAATACACCTGAACATTCCTGTTATCTTTCTTGATATCTTTCGCGTATTTATACACGTAAACATGCTTTTAGAACGAGGTTATTCCCCAGGATTATTCCAGCGTCTTTAGAACACTTTTACGCGCTGTTCTCTTATTAAACAAATTAATTACTAGGTACATGATGTAGGCGAGTTGACTTCAGTGTGGGCGAGTTAACTTGTTGGCGAAGCGACCGGCTTCGCATACGGAACTTGATTGACTTTGTCCAAATATTGTACGAAAACCGAGTGGAAGGTTTTCGATGGTTGCGACTCAGATGAAGCTTAAATCAACGGAGACGACGCTCCAAGAATACTAATTCATGCATTGGAATGTCGTACGATCTTGAATTCATACTCGAAAGGAAAGGTAATTACAGAATTACAGGAGTTGACAAATAATGTCATAGCTTGTTCACGCATCATATTTGTTGACATTTCCGTTAATTTTGAGAATACTGCTATGCACTCTATAAAAACTTTCTTGTTGTTTATTTTATTGATCGACCTAACGATGGAATATTACTGAACTTTTAATCAAAAGTAAAAAGTGTGACTGCACCACCGTGATTTATCTAGCTTTTTTAAATTTCATTAACGACGCCTGAAGTTACCGTTTACCATCTTCAGTCCAGCATTTGTTGTGTTGTCGAATAATTATGCTTCAGTGGTAATAATAATGCAGGTTGTTGGCAGATGGGCGTTTCAAATGCGTTTCTCCACGTTTCAAACGCTGAAAAAAGTAAACGTTTCTAACACTGTTTGAAATGTGTTTCAAACGGGTTTCTAATTATTTCAAACGGGTTTCAAATGCATTTCAAATATAAACGCCTTGAAACGCTGATGCGATAAGCCCCCTTTTCCTATGGAGGGTCACAGTTAACGAATATCACGTCACACGACAACCTTTTACCTGTAGAAATTTCATTTATCTCTTCAGTTATCAATTGCTCGTTTTAAACAACTGAAGCTGTGCCGGAATGATTTTCAAAAATTCTGCTCCAGTAAACTAGCTCGCCGTCTTCTTTTCGCGGCTTCGCCCCTCGCGCATGAGGCTTAAACGTAAGTCTCCTTGAAGCCTAGCCAAACAAACTGACAGCTCCCACATAAACATTACTACCTATTCCCTTTTTAGCAACTGATAATATTTATTATCTTTATTTCAGGAAACTTCAATAACGATAGTACAACTCAAACAAATGAATTGTACGAAGGACTCTAAAAGACCGGCGGTTACTCAACAAAAGCTTCAACAATGTGACTCAATCAAACGCGACCCTGTTCGTGTAGTTGTCAAAGAAATACACCTACGTAAATAAAAACATTTAAAAACAAACGTGTCTTTCATATTTATTTTGCAACGCAATTTCTCTCCATGTAGCTCACTAAATATGCCAATCTTCTTTTTGAGCATTGCACTTGACACCACTGTCAATGAAGCGAAACAATCGAACAATGCCATATCATGTTCAGTTATTCAAAGAATTGTTACAAAAAAGTCTTACGAAGGAATGTTACAAAGAATGCTTCGACGACGACAATAATGGGCACTTGCGCAAGCGCAGTACCCATAATAAATGGAAACAGGTGACGCTTTGGATCGCAGGCTTGAGCTTTATAGCAATTTTAGTTGGCCGCGGAATTTGAATTCTCAGGGACTTGGACTGTCGAAACGGGCGAAGGGAATTCATCGTTTGCATTCAGTTCTTCCAAACGCGAGTTTTGCGCTCAATATTTATTATTTAGCTTGTTCTATTCGACATAAATTAATTAGTTGCTTGGATACACGAACCCCAATTCGACCCAATTCTCCTGGAAGGTTGTTTTGCGACCATTATTTCGGCTGATAAAAAAAGCCAAAGAGCTTCAGACGGGGCGTGTCCTTGCCTTTTATAATCTCGCTCCGTGTTTAAACATTGAAGCCATGGTGAACATTTTGGCTCATTTTGAAGAGAAATCAGAGAAATTAGAGCGGCATTCTATTCAAGATTATATTCGTTCGCCGTGAAGCAACTTGCAGCAGGAACAATTCAGATTGTTTTTCCTCATGTCAGGAAGAAGTAGAAGTTAGTTTCTAAATGTGTGTTTTTCGAAACATTCGCGGAGTTGAGCTGCAGTTTATTTTAGTTTTCACAAAGGCGGTTATTTGGGTGCATCAACACTGTGTCCTAAAACTATTGTCATAATTTTTTATCGGCTTATTTAGCATACGTTCATCCAGAAGCGAATATCTCTGTAATTTTATAAAACAAATAAAATTATATTCAATTTGGCCGTTTCTCAGTGTACTCTAATACAGTCAAAGCCTCTCGTTGCGACCGCTCTCGTAAGCGACCAAACTTTAGTTACGACCACCATTGTGAAACCCCGCTTGACTGAATTGTCACTCAAACTCTGTAATTGAAAGCTCTCGTAAGCGACCAGCTCTAGTTACAACCACTTTTTCGAATTCCCAAGGTGGTCGCTTACGAGAGCTTCGCCCGGGGAGCTTCGACTGTAATATACAGAAGACGACAAAACGTGACAAGGACAACGGTCACGCGACTCTACTGCGTCTCGTCAAGTTTTGACGTCATTTTCACATTATTACAGTACAGACGCACAGCCAAATGGAATCTATTTGTTAAATAGCTTCTTCCACCACCCCGCCCCATTCTTTAACAACCATACAAAGTCGCCAAAACAATATTTACTCGCCGTTGACACTCAAATGATCTCAGCTTGAAACACAGCTTTGTAAACAAAATATTTTAATACCTCATGGCAAGAGCGTAACATCCTGGTGTCCGGCTAACACTCTCTCGTAGAAGATAACAGCCATCATGCTCTGACACAAGGTCTTCAGCTTCCTTTTTTGTTATAAGACCGTGAAATCTGACCGGAATGAAAAGAAAATTTAAAACACATTTCAGTACTTTGCACTAGGTCTAATGGGGAGAACTTTACCACAAGCTCATTAGTTAAACCAGTATTGAAAAGAAACATAGGAAACATTAACCTGTGTACACTGTACATCCCCCCTCCCCTCGAAATAAATCAGGGAGAGAGAAACTTTAAGGTGGCTCCATAGGGTTTTCATATCTGGTGAGGCGCGCGCGTGAGTTATATTTTGAAAGCTGGTTTTCGCGTTCTTTTTTATTACCAGTTCACCCAAACCTTCCAGAATGTAATAAGTAATGATGAAATAGTGTTCGACAACCATACCTGATAACATATTGACTTTAGGTTTTGAATTAAAACTGTCCAAACAAAGGAGTTTGTCAATGCTTACGAAGCTTTAATTGTAAATTTCTTCAATTTCCTTCGGTGAAAGTTTCTACAATTTTCACAATATATAAAGTCTGCCCAGATAAGAATTTTAATGAGGAAAAAAATTGGGGTTGTCAAGGCAGCTCCTTCGCTTTTTACAAAATTGTGTTTTTTGCCTTTGCGTAAAAACTGGTCTTATAAATTTTCCTAAAAAACGGGCACCAAGTAAAGCAAACTAAGCATAACCTTTCCGCTAAGTTTTACGAACTTTCACCGAAGGAAACTCGAGAAAACAAAGACGAAAGTTTCTCATTTTGCCCTACAAATACTTCATAAAATAGGAACTCGTCAAGATCGCTATTTGAGCATGCGTGAACTTTCGATCGATGAGGTTTGTTTACCGGGCGTTTTATGCAATTCCTTGGACGAAATTTACAAATTCGTCATCTTTGGAAGTTCAAACAGCAATATCCGGGCTTAAACATAAGTAATAAATGAATGTTTACTTTGAAATGCTTGACATTGCTGCAAAAATTCGAGCCATGCAGTTCACTTGTTCACATTTTTTGCGTAAGCTCGCGTCAGCTCGCGCGCGCTTATTGGCAAAAGCTTGCGTAGCCAGCGCGCGCGCGCTCATACTCTATGCAGCCACCTTAAGATGAACGAACGGAACTGAAAGCACAATTTAAATCTAACTTACACATGTCATATTTGTTAAAATTACCTGCTTACCAACCCCCTGGAAGCATCCTCACTTAATTCAATTTCTTAGCAATGTTCTATTTTAAGTTTTTTTTTTTTTTTTTTTTTTCTGCATGTACTTTCTATTTATAAATTTATAATTTATTTTTATAAGGGAGTTAGGTGTCAAGTGAAACGAAAGTTCTGTTCCTTCCTCCCGCCACCATATTTTTCTATTGTTTATACATTGTATTAGTGGCGAATTCATTAAACTAAAGTAGAAGCGACTTCCTGTGTACGAAGCAAGTTAATTGGACCAGATTGGTATATTCAGACAGGATCAAGAACTTCGCATATTATGCTTGTCCAAAAGGGACAAAATAACAAGATTTGTAAATATACATCAAGATTCGTATATTTATGTCAAGATTGATATACCTTGATTTGATTTGTATATATATGTAACAAGATTTACATATAGGTATTAAGATTCACATATGCATATCAAGATTCGCGGTATCACATGCGACAATAGGGATCAAATCTAATCTCTAACTTCATCGTTCAGTATACGTACAGAGTCGATACAGTGACCTTGTTTATCGTACGCCATTTTGAAAAAAAGCTTAGTAACCAGGCAGAGTGCAGACCTGGTACTTCATACATGCCTATCACAATCTCGATGTATATATTGATCTTGATGTCTATATGCGAATGTTGATATACATATGCGAGACTCGAAATGCGAATGCGAGTCCTGATGTGATATATGCGAGTGACAATGTATATAGTCGAATCTGGATGTATGTTTGTCAAGTTTGATGTCATGAGATGATGATGTCATATGATGTAGAAATTACGTCATGATTTCCGAACAACCGCAATCTTGGATCCGCCGTCTTAGATTTCTTGATCAGTTTTTCCATGACGTCAGACAACCATAAAAAATGCAGACTCAAAACTAATCAAAACTAATAAAAGAATGACCGTTACACGGACGTCCTTGTACACAGGCTAAGAAACACCAACAGTAGAACTTACTCTTTCCCATAGTAAGCAGGCTTATTAGAAATCTGTGAAATTAAATAACAAGGAAGAGCTTAGTGATTACAGCACTGCAATTTACTCCTTAGTACAGCTTTGTATGCAGATACATTGCATGATCTTGAGCTCGTATTCTGTATAGTTCAATTTTTATAGCCGCCAAACACGAACAGTGTACACGAGTTGTAAGCTTCAAAGAAGAACTGACATAAAATGATCAAGTGATTGAACCAATTATTACTTAATAACCTATTTAAGAAATGGTAAACGTGCTGCGTGCGTACATCGAGTTATGGATGCACGCGGGAGGCTGCTAAGCACGAAAGAAGCGTAAGAGTTGCTCGAGGCGAAAATTTATTCCAGAATAATCCACATAAACAACAACCACTGCTCCGAGTAATAAACTTTCACCGGCTCCACTTGCTTTCCCGATGACATTCCAGAACTTCGTGACTTTGCGTCATATATCGACAAAATATTTCATCCGCTTTGCCTCTTAGTTGAATTCAAGGCTGTTCAGCCGATTTCAATCAATCAATCAATCAATCAATCAATCAATCAATCAATCAATCAATCAATCAATCAATCAATCAGTCAATCAATCAATCAATCAATCAATCAATAACTTTATTACCGTGTCAGTATCTACTAGCTGTCCATAAGTGGACTACTAATATTGGGGACACTTAGGCCCGGGTCACACTTGCGGACAAGTTTGGTAACTTTAGTGGATTTCTTCAATTTAAGCGTCAATTATAGCAAAGACGAGTGCGACCTACGTTTTCAGGACGAACAACTTGTCCAAAAAGATAAAATAACAAAGAAGCCACAGCCCTATGATTGGCCCGCGTCGCACGTGTGCACGTTTTGAAATTTGTTTGATACAATAATCGCAAAACAAGTGCGACCTACTTGTTGTGAGTCGGACAAATTTTGTCAAAACGGACAAAACTTCAAAGGCACCGTAGTCCTGCCCTGGAGCTGGACAAGCCACTTCCCCACGCACCGGGTGACTCCAGATAACAATGCTTTCTTGATTAACCATTGTTTTTCTCTGAGAATAACAAATTTGCATTTTGCAGCACGTGTTGCCATATATTTGATTCAAATTTACCGCGGCCTCCAGGACTGTGTGCAAGTATACTATGGTTTACGCCACAAAAACTGGATTTAAAATATGTGAATAACAATGCATTGTTTTTTTCGTTTGTTTCTATTAATTTTCTGTGGTAATCGTTACAGGTCGAACCAACTTCATGATTTTAATAATGTTGTGAAGGACAAAGCTGTTCTCCCCAAAGCCCAGAATTTGGTCATTTCACGTCGTTGTTTTGCAGAGGACAGCCGAGGAATGTCCCAAGAGGTTTATAGCACGTGAAAAGCTATTGTGCTAGTAACTAAACCTTTTGTTACTCAACAAGATGTCTCTGACAACATGTCCTGACAATTTTTTGGGAAAATGTTGGAACATTTCAAAACTTGTCCGCAAGTGCGACCCGGGCCTTAGTTTACAAATAAAATTACAATAAAATATAAGATACGACTAATTAAGATTACAACATAATTTTAAAAATGACTAGTAAATTTTAAATTTATAATCCATCTTGCGCATGATTTGTGGTAATTTCATCATTCAAAACTTCCAGTTTAGATGCAGATTTGTCGCGCTGTTGAGAACTGACAGTGAGCGACCAGTGAAACATCAAGCGCGCGAAAACAAACCAGTGACGTCAGACTGCACCATGGGCATATGGAGTCGCACAATTAACCAATCAGAGCGCGCGCTTCGCTGAAGTTATGTTATAATATAACATATAGAACGCTTCCCTACCTCTTTCAAACAAACAATTCTTCTCGGTTTGGGTGCCTGTTGCTTTAGTTCAACCACTATAAACCAAATAGTTTTGTAGTAAAAAATACTATATGTAGTCACTTTCAGAAAAAAAAAAATAATAATAATAATACACCATTTCCAAAGATGAAGTAAGGTGACTTACGGAAAGATTCACACAATGGATCTGAGAAAGAAAATAAATAAATAATATCTCAAAAAACAGAGATCGGAGAGTTTCCAAGACAAGGAGGGTGCTGAGATTAGCTGCGAAACCACTGACTCTGTACCACTCATTTTAATTACCGTGGAGAAAAGCAGCTTATAAGCGTACAGTTGCATTACAAATCGAGATTTTAATACTTTATTTTTGCGCAAAACTGTTGTTATCGTCGGTAAACTACGGGGAGCCCGGAAGTTGCCTCCTGGGAGTCGCTTGCACAAGAACGTCCCTCCTGGCGCAGCAGAGTCACACCTGGAGCTCGTGCAGCAGAAAACCAAAGGGTGGCCGAGGCTGAAAAAGGGCAGAGCTGCCGGCTCTCTTAACCTTGGACTCACCCACGTGCGTGATATAACAATTTCGTGCCCAAATTGACCTTACAAGTAATCTCCGGACACATCGGGGCCATTCAGAATTTGAATTTATGGTTGCCGTCGTTCGTCGTTTGACGAACACTCGGAGTCCAACTTTTCGCATTACAAACAGTATGCCTACCTTCGTATTCTTCCATCTATCATGTCCAACTGTACTGACTCGCATTAGCCATGCTTGTATTCACCTACAGTTCGACCAAGACAATAAGGAGAGAGAAAAAAGTTATAGGGTGTGACTTTGTTTCTGCTTGTTAATTCGATAAAGGATAATGATGCGTGATGCTTGCCCCTCACACAAATAAATATAAACTTAATTAATAAATTATTAATTAATTAATTAATTTTACATAACAAAATTTTCGAAAGTGATCACTCCGGGTTCTTAGCACGCTCTATTTTTCACCAAATTGGAGAGCGAGCAGCCAAGTGTCCTATAACAAGGTATCCAATAACAAGGTATCCAATAACAAAATTTGCGTGCCGTGCGCTTGCATGATTGAGTTCCTTCTTGTGAAATATTCCTTCTTTATATACTCAAAAATGACGTTTTTCTCTCGAATTTCGTCACAGAGATGATAAATTATTAGGATGCTTCGCTTCGTCTAAAGTTCTTCCTCGAATTGTGTCAAAGTTATGATTAATTGGTAACAGAACTTCGTGTCGTCCACTAAATTCTGGTAACGGTAATAGGACCGAGTGGAGTCCAATTCGGTCTGTAATCATACTCGTGATTAAACAAATCGGACTTCCGCTGCGCGATCTTCCGTATGATTACAGACCGAATTGGACTCCACTCGGTCCTATTACCATTACTTACCGCGAACAACAGCCCACTAAACCATTCCAATAGTACACTCTGCACTAAAAATGAACGGAATTGCTTCCACTTTATGTTTTTGTTTGTTTGTTTGTTTGTTTGTTTGTTTTATAAATTTGAAAGTGTGCGTTCCATACCGTTCCATACCGTGAAAACATGTCGATTCCACTGCCGATAGGCTGTAAGAAGTGTGACATCTCAAAACGACAAAAACGTGACTACGTACACATGTACACTTTCGAGATTCTGGATGATTAACAGGCGGGCAAGTAATTATGCCATGTCCTCCTTTCCCTGTCTCTCCACGTGCGTTTTGCATGTTTTCATTAGAGAAGAGAGCAGTTAATTGCAGGTTACGCCCATTTTCACTTCTTCCGAATCCGATCCAGTAAAAATAGAAACCGAAATTTAAACCGCATGACAAGATATAATGCATAACTTCACGTGCCAACGAGGTTTAGATGCCATGGGTGGAAGTGTTAATAGAATATATAAACAATCCCCTCCCAAAGATTAGCCCCCACATCCACCCCCAAAGAAAAGCCATCTGATAATAAGGCGCATTCCCCCACCCCCAAGTGAACAGCTCGCCATGACTCTTCTTTCAATTTTTTGTACCTGTCAATAGCTGTTAGTACAGTTGAGCCTGCAGTGAAATATTATTTGTTTTTCAAAAGTATGCAAACGAGGCTAATGGGTCAATGCAATGCCAGATTAACCTGTGTACATCCGCCTCCCCCCTAAAAAAAATCGTCCTCTCGCGCCGATTTTTCCTGGAGGGGCCGGGGGAGATGACGGATGTGACACAGGCTATGCCAGATTGTGAATAAGTAGCAAAGGACCGCGAATGAAAATGCTGCTGGTATACGTAGGATCTGTAAAAGATCAAATCAGCCAAAAATAGAAATACAAATAAAGTGAGCAAGGCTGATACTACGTAGAACACTTAAAAGCGACAACGACATGATAGAGTCCAAACTGAAAGCCAAAAATGCAACCGTGGACAGCTGTTTCGACCTGGTTGGGTCTCGTCAGCACGGTGTAGCCGTACCTCGTTTGCATGTCAAACCGCTACAATACCAGATTGACCCTTTCGCCTCGTTTGCATGTCAAACCGCTACAATACCAGATTGACCCTTTCGCCTCGTTTGCATGTCAAACCGCTACAATACCAGATTGACCCTTTCGCCTCGTTTGCATGTCAAACCGCTACAATACCAGATTGACCCTTTCGCCTCGTTTGCATGTCAAACCGCTACAATACTAGATTGACCCTTTCGTCTCGTTTGCATGTCAAACCACTACAATACCAGATTGACCCTTTCGCCTCGTTTGCATGTCAAACCGCTACAATACCAGATTGACCCTTTCGCCTCGTTTGCATGTCAAACCGCTACAATACCAGATTGACCCTTTCGCCTCGTTTGCATGTCAAACCGCTACAATACCAGATTGACCCTTTCGCCTCGTTTGCATGTCAAACCGCTACAATACCAGATTGACCCTTTCGCCCTGTTTGCATGTCAAACCACTGACATTCAATTGCTCTCCACAGGAGAATCCAAGGAGAATGAAGCTGATATTACAATAATGATAACTATTGATAATTTTGATAATAAATATTGTCCAGCCTTGGTACTAAATAGGCCTGGGTCGCATTTGCGGACAAGGTTGGTAACATT
This sequence comes from Desmophyllum pertusum, assembly GCA_029204205.1. NCBI lineage: Eukaryota > Metazoa > Cnidaria > Anthozoa > Scleractinia > Caryophylliidae > Desmophyllum > Desmophyllum pertusum. The sequence goes on along the minus strand of MU826826.1, from coordinate 6,698,617 downwards.
TGGTGGATTTCATCAACTAATGCATCAACTATAGCAAACACAAGTGCACCCTATATACGTTTTTTGGAGAAATAACTTGTCCAACAAGATAAAAAACAAAGAAGCAGTTGTCATATGATTGGTTTCCGTCGCGCGTGCAATACATTTTGCCAAAACAATCACAAAACAAGAGCGACCTACTTGTTTTGACTGGGACAAATTTTGTCAAAACGGAAAAAGCTTCAAAGATGCCGTAGTCCTGCCCTGGAGCTGGAAAAACCACATTCCCACGCACCGGGTGACTCCAGATAACAATGCTTTGCTGATTAACCATTGTGTTTTACTCTGATAATACAAATTTGCATTTTACAGTACGTGTCCAAATTTACCATTATTGGATGAGGTTGAGCATGATAGCGAGAATTATCAAGGCCGAGGTTTGTGTTATCTGCCGAAGCCGAAGCCTGAGGCGGATATATAACACAATCTGAGGTTTTACTATACATTTTTAAAACTAAATCATCATTTCGGGCTTAACTTTGCAGCGTTTTATAACTTTTTCCATCGCGGATTGTGGAATATTTTAATTTCTTTTTCGCTGCCAGCGCTAATGAAGTGAACGACGCGTGGTAAACGTGCATCACGTCAATGAACATGTCTGTAGGTATGACTCGGCCACGACTACATATGACGCCTAATTACATGCATAAATCCTTGTGTTTGTAGTTATGACGCGTCAATTCAATGCCAGCGTGAATTACTGAGCTGTATGCTCTCAGCCAATGAGAATAGAGATAGTGAGAAAAATGTATAATACTAGTAGTAATCACAAATTAAGACAGTGCGTTCGACAGGCTAATTTCAAACAAAGGATGGTTCTCAAGTGGTCACGAACGAAATTAGAACGTTTGCTTTCTGCTGATCAATATGAAATCTGTTGGCTTTGGCAATATGATTGGCTTGATATATTCTTTTTATTGAGAATTGTGCCAAGGAAGTATAATTTTGAAATGGTGGAATGATATTCCTGAAAAAATATATATATATTTTATATATATACATTTAAGTTGAGTTAACCATTTGTCAATGGCAAGTCCCCCCCCCCCCCCCCCCTTTTCCCCCCTTTCAGTCTGCTTTGCTTCATGTGGTTGAAAGCTAATTGACATTGATGACTGGGAGATAAATAAATAACACTAATGAATACATTAAATTATGGAGGCACAAATTGCAACAGTGACATTTATTGAAAACAAGAATTTTCGAAGAAAATATAACCGGGCTTTTACAGTTTATCTGCTTTCTTGCTTGAAATATATAAGTCACGCCAGTTTCTGATGTTTGCGTATAGTGCCTACAGTCAATTTTCTTGTCTCTGAGCATTATTTCAAGATGGATTAAAGATAATTCCACAATATAAAGCCAGAGTTGAATAGGAGATAAAAACACGACAACATAGGTACGAATTGTTGGCAGACGTTCCATGTTGCACCGTTCGGTGTTCGACAAATTGCGTGACTCAAAATGTGATCTTGTGACGTAGCGACGTATAGTAGTGGTTGTTATGACATGCAGCAACAACACGAAAAAGTAATGTATTTCAAATAGGCCAATGACTATCTCCTGGTCAAATCAACAACAGTAATAGCTTGATATGAAATTTGATCTAATGGAGCTCATGGTTTATCACAGACGTTGCGAAATCTCTTCAAGTCACGGTTAGACGTGACCCTATGTGACCCCATGACGTAATCGTCCAAATATAAATCTGCGTGTCTCGGCAAGTTTCTGTTTTTATAAATCTTCCAGTCTCAGCAACTTTCTGTTTTCCTTTATGGAAAATAAATGTATTTCACACAAAACAAACAGGACAATATTCATAAAATGTAATTTAGGCAAACGATGACCCTGGCGAAATGTAACGTGGCTTGATAAAAAAAAAGATCTAATGGCGCTCCTAGTGTATGAGATGTACGTACGCAACTCACAGATGATCTCTTCAAGTCACGATTCGACGTGACCCTATGATGTAATAGTCCAATTATAAATCTGCTTGTCTCAGCAAGTTTCTGATATGCTCATCTCAGCAAGTTTCTGTTTTCCTTTACGGAAAAGAAATGTATTTCACACAAAACAAACAGCAGAATATTCATAAAATGTCATTTAGGCAAACGATGACCATTGCAAAATGTAACGTAGCTTGATATAAAATTTGATATAATGGCGCTCCAAGTGTGTCCACCCAGTAGTGAGTACAATGATGTAATATTTTAACGAGTCAAACTCACCGACGTTGCGAAATCTGCACGCCGCTCCGATGTGTTTACGCGGTCCTAAATTATTCTTTATTTGGACCGGTCCAACTTTCACATAGACTCGATTTCCGCCGCTCTCTCGAATCTGGTCTTCGTTCCTCCCCGAGAAAAACTTTCGCAAGGCGAATATATATTCATACTCTCCCTAGCACTCCTCCTAGCACTTTGGCGGAGTAGAGGTATACTATTAGTATACAAGGTGAATCACGACAAAAAAAACTGAAGCTATTTTACTAACCGGGCTGGGCCCTAGGCCCACGCCCGGTTAATAATTCAAAACGTTATTTAAACAATGGTGCATTATACATAATATTTAAAATTTGATAGATGTGCTTTGCTTGAAAATAACTTTCTAACAAATTGGAAAAACAGGAACTTTAGCAACTTGAATGACACAGTACATTAAGAAATAACATTATGCTTTGTTGATAATATACAAAATATACCTTCCACTTTTTCCATTGTTCAGGGCCGGAAAGATAGAAGTGATTTCCATTCGTACATGTATGTACCCTCTACTTATGGATTTTTACTAACATCTGAAGCTTGAGAACAGGAGTGTGTGCACGATTAAAGGACCCTAGTCATCCACAATGCACTGCGTGCACAGACGGCGAAATTCGCCATTTTGGATGCCTCCAGGGCCTAGTTGTTCAAAGGGTGGATAACGCTATCCACCGGATAAATCGCTATCCAGTGGATAAGTGTCAACAAAACATACTACGCTATCCACTGGATAACGATTTATCCGGTGGATAGTGTTATCCACCCTTTGAACAACTGGGCCCAGAATGATAAGAAGTTGTATAGCGAACCGAGATCTTTCTCCATCGTGACGAGTCGAGTAATTGGAAGTCTGTTACTGTTATCATAGCTTTGTGTAATTATTCGTGTATCAATTTGAACGATTTTTTCTAAGTTTTGTCTTATCGTTCGCTAAAGTTTTGTAATCGAAAGTTATGATTTCATGACCTCGCGAATTTCCAAAGCGTGGACGGCCGAAGGCTCCAGGACAAAAGAAGAAAATTATTCTTCGCGAGTCAATATTCGATCTTTGGAATGCGAGGAAAAGTATAGCATTGGTATTGCAGGGTTAACTCATCGCCAGTTTGCCGGGTTGTTGTTGCGCCAAGAAAGCAGACGTTGTCCGAGATGCTCAAATCGAGACACAAATACACAGGACGGCACGTATTATTGCAAGAACAAATTTGTGATAAATTAAACACATTCAGAGACCAAAATACAAACGAAAGATTTATTCTTCCGATACACAAGTATGAAGTAAAAATTTAGATGAAGAGAAACTCGCTACTCAGTCCGCAGAAGGAACGACAACATTTGTTCCGGTTGATTCCTCGCTCGCGCGGATTTCATTCCGTCTGGTGCGAACATTTGCCACTGGCGAGCCGTAAAAATTAATGTTCACGGTTACCTGAAGAGGATCAATTTCAGTTTCTACATCTATTTCGACGTCCGCACAGGCTTTTAGCCAGGCGGCCGTCTGGCCGTCCAACGGACGGCCACTTTTCAGAAAAGAGGAGATTTTCGACGGCCAGTTTTTGGGAGGAAATTTACGAATTTCTGCGCTTACTGTAACAAAACGTGTGTACGTAATTAAAAAAACTTACATTCCTTTCTGCTGTCAAGAGTTGTTTTAGTCTTCTTAGCATGATTTCCTTCTCTATTTACGTAATTTTAGTGAGTTTTCTCACCGTTTTCTTCGCACGAAACGAGCAAAGCAATTTCACAAGCAAAGCCGCTGTTCAAAAACATTGACTCACCAATTCGCCCCAGGGCCCAGGCTACTTTGCCGGGAGCTAAAAATTTATCTGCACACGTGGGCGAGCAGAATGAGTCAAAGATCACTTCTGAAGACGTGGACTACGAGGCAGCTCGAGTGATTTTCGACCGCCAACCGCGACGAATATAAATATGAAGTCAGAGTTGTAAATGAACGTAAATAATAACTACACAACAACACATGTATAAATTAAAGTTCTTTAATTTCTAAAAATATTCAAATATGTTGCGTTTCTGAGAAGACTGGCACTAGTGTACCACAATACAGTTCGACGCTTTACCGATTACCGTCCTTTCGTGTATTTAAAGTTTGTCAGTTTTTTAACTTCAAATTTCAATCACTGTTTATACCAAATGGAGTTTCTGCACAATTCAACAAGGGTAATGTCAGGTAAGGATATTTTTGTCGAATTATAAAGGAAAAACAGCGTTTCAACAGCTTCATTGAAAGACATTTACAGCTGCTCACAATCGCGGAAATCGCGTCTACGAGGCTTCAATTTTTCAAAATTTCCTGGGGGGGCATGCCCCCAGACCCCCCTAGAAAAATGGGGCCTTCGGCCCCATTCGAAAGGGACCTTCGGCCCCAACAGGAATTTTGGACGCCCACTTTATAAATCCTGGCTAAAAGCCTGCGTCCGCATCTGTAACGCTTTCTCCTGTACTCATCATGTAGTCATGCACGTAATCTCGCGTCTGACCTTTCAAACAAAGGAGTGGCTGACTAGCTTGCGCTAATTTCTCTCGGTCGAATTGATCCGATTCGGTCTTAAAGGGGCACTGTCACAAGGACGCATGCGCCAGTCTCGCGAGTCGAACTTGAAAAGGTTGGGCCAACTTTTTCAAGTTTGAGTTGCCAAATCTAAAATGGCGTCGACTAGTGGTGGCGGCGGCACGGTGGAAAGCGTAGTAATTCTGGCGAAAAAGAATATTCAATACCCCGACAAGAGCCAAGAGAGCGTGGACAAAACCCCATAAACGCATTTATCTTGAAGATAACAGTTTTCAAAACATGGCTTGAAGCGAAATTCGTTGCAGGTTACGAAGGATACAGTGATAAGATACTGTCTTCGCGACACATTTGTTGTTGAGGAGACGAGTGATCGAAACAGATGTGACCTCAGCTGTGACCTCTCACGCGAAAACGTACAACACGGCTTTCCATTCGAAAGGCTAAAAGCCGTTCACTACCCGAACGGTTAGCAAGCCGAACGGCTGCTACTACCCGTTCTAAAAAAATTTTCGAACTGCTGCCGCTACCCGTTCGAAAAAAATCTTCAGCCGTTCCAACGGCTGCTGCTACCCGTTCAGAAAAAATCTTCACCCGTTCGAAGCTAAGCCAGGTAATCCGTTGAGAAAAAATATTGAGCGGCCGTTCCAAGACTTCCAACGGCAACGGTTATCCGTTGAAAACTTCTGTACAAATGGATAAATCTAAGCTTGGCTGTCAAAAGTGCGTTGCGTTACGGCCGTTGCAAAAATATTTTGTATGCAAATCATGTTTCGGAAATACGTATGCGAACAGCGCACGCTGTTACAGTAATATTATGACTTTATCTGTTTTACATAATCGTGATTAGAAACAAAATACATGCAAATATTTTCACTAACCGTCATTATGGAATGGCGGCCAAATAATTTATGGTCGACAGGAAGTGAGCAGTTTTCGCGCATGCGAATCCGTGACAGTGCCCCTTTAATCTTGATTATACATAGCCTGAATCGACAGAGGAGATCGACGGCTGAAATTCTGGCTAGATTACAAATGTATACAACTTGGTATAGTAAGTAAGGTAAGTTTGAATTGTTGAATTGTTTTGAACCGCAGCTGCTATGTTCATTTTCGATCGATCATTTGCCATATGCATCGCCAAGCAAAACAACTCGATTTATAACCACAAATCACGGTCATATCGCTCAATAATAAGCTGATATCTAGTACAATAACTCGGTTAGTGTTTTATTTGCTTCGGTACACAACAGCGTGCTGATTCTTCAGCGAGGGCAAGAGTATCTGCTGTGATGGAAAACAGCTGAGCTAACACATCACAGCTCGGGGCGAATTGCAACGTTTGTTTTCTTGGAAAACACGCCACTACAAAGCTTTCTGATATTCTGATAAAACAGCTTGGCTCATAGTTGCTATCGATAGTTCTAAAAAATCAACACAGCTTCACTTACCTTGGGAAAAAACAGCGAAAAGATCCGTTACGCAGTTGAAAATCGAAGTGAGCAGAGTGAACAACACACGGAATTCGAGTTACCATGCCACGAACGGTAGCACGAGATCGAGGCAATGTGATCCAGACCAACCAAGATGGCGTCCAAAGCCTGAAATCGCATGGAATCCAGAAAAATACCCGCGGGACACAGAAAAATACCCGCGGGACAGTGATTTCGAAAAAACGACGCGATTAGTATGCGTTCTCCACCAAACTGGATTGACAATATGCGAATAACAATGCATTGTGTTATGATATTTCGATTGTTGCTATGAATTTTCTATGGTAATTCAATTACCATAGAAAATTTATAGCAACAATCGAAATAAAATTGTCACACGTCAAGCCAGCTTCACAGGCTTCATGATTAATGAGGTTGTGAAGGAAAAAGCTGTTCTCCCCAATGCCCAGAATTTGGTCATTTCACGTCGTTGTTTGCAGAAGACAGCTGAGAAATGTACAAAGATGTCTATAGCACCTTCAAAGTTATTGTACTAGTATAAACTACTAGTAAACCTTTTGTTACTCTACAAGATATCTCTGATGATGTTTGGATTACTGTGTTTAGCATTACTTTAAACTAAAGAAGACAACCTGATAATTACCTAACATCTCAGCTATGAATATAGACATTTAGTGAAGACCAGCGACGGCGAAATTTCCTTGTTGCGACTTCCTGTTTCGATGTGCAGTCCGGACGACGTTGTAACCTCTCACCCCCACCCCCTTGGGTGTTACGTAAGCTCATGCGCAGACTTTCTTGTACTGAGCGCTTGGTGGCGGGGAGCGAGCATACTGAAAGGGACTGACTATATTTTATCACATTTTGAAGTTAGAATGTGACTGGCACATTGGTATAGCGCGACCGGCGCCTGTTCAACATTACACAAACTGCAGGTCACTTCTACCGAGCACACTCAAAAGGCTTTGAGGCATGGGTGCGTTGACCAGCCAGGCCCAAGATAAGTTTTTATTGACTCATTATCGGCTCTGTTACAGCATACAAGGCTGAACCTGAAGAATCCTAAATGCACCACAGCCGGACACGTAAACCCCAAAAACCAATATTATAATTGGGGAAAATGGGGACCGTGTACTTCCGAAGGTGTTAAGAATAAACAACATTGAAGAAAGAAGATAAATAACAACTTTTTCAAAAATCAAAGGAAAACCAAACTTTACACAAACTGCGAGGCTGACCGTAGAATGTCATAAGCTTCTCGACCGTCTATTTTTACAAACGCGCGAACCGTGACCCCTAGCGCTCTATGCTCACACTGTGCTGGCAAAATATGAATTTATGTTAATTCAGATTATCAGAAATTGAGTACAGTCAACTGTCGTTATAGCAGGACACCCTCGGGGCGTAGTTTGGAGTTCGTAATAGCGAGAGTCCGCAATAGCGGGAGTCATTTTCAGTCAAACCTCTACAGTTTTCGCCGGGGGAGGGCTGGATTGTGTCCGTAATAGCGGGTGTCCTTGATAACGGGGGTGTCCGCAAGGCGAGAGTTGACTGTACATTATTGAAGTGTACCAGCAGACATTGAGCGGACGTCCAGATATCAATTTATAAACATTTGAAATTCCGCGTGCAAAACACTGAAATGCCTCGTACACCGGAAACATACAGACGAGACCGAGGCAAAGGTACGTGGACAATTTTACTGAACAAAATAAGGAACCGAAAACGCGACTGCATATTTTCCATAACACATCCCTCAACTGTCAGTAAAATATTTGGTAAGGTATCTTTTTTCTTAAAAGTTTGTGTTGTATTTTTGGCCAAAACACTTTACTCTCACAGTGTTATCTCTACCCAGGGCCCGGTTGTTCGAAAGCCGATTAACGTTAATCCAGAATTAAAAAAAATAATTGAGGTTTAAATTTCTCTTGTATAAAAGTGTCTTTCACTGCTAAATTTTTATAGAGTTTGAGATTACTCAAAGTCCGCAAACTGAAGGACAAAAAAAAATTATATAAACAAAAACCCTCACTGAAAAGTTACAAGACTGAAATCAATATTCACGCTAATCGGCCCGGATTCGCTTAATCGTCCTTTGAACAACCGTGCCCAGGAGTATACATGTAAACTCTGGTACCGCCGAACTGTTAAGGCAACCTGACAAAATGCTAAATGTTTAACAATTATCCTGCGAAATTGCGCGGAATATCGCCTGATTCTTAGCCGACGAGGCCGTAGGCCGAGTTGGCTAAAATCAGACGATATTCCGCAACACTGAGCAGGACGTAATTGTTTTATTATTCAAAATATTTTCGACGGTTCGCAAAAGTAAAAGCATTGAATCAAAATGTCCTGAAAAGTCCTCTCCAAACTCAGCAGCATTTTCCGTTATGTCGGGCGAGTCTTCTTCGGTGCACTTCCAAATATGGCAAACTACATATACCGCAGGATATCTGTCATGTACGGATGACAAATTACAAGGGCTTCTTGACCATATCAGATACGGGATAACAGGCGTTGGTCTAGCATTCCATCCAGGGGAAGTAGCAATACTCCTAGTCGCTTTGAGTCTCTAGGCTCTGTACAGTTAACCTGATTAAACAGATGTCTCTCCCTTTAAGTTTTTTTTTTCTCAGTTCGGCTTTGAATCGCCAATCTGATTGTTTAATGAAAAGGGAAAAATTCCAGTCACGCATTGATTTTTGCCGGGAATTTTATTGTTTTCGCCTCAGACAGCTTATGTAGACTTTGTGCAAAACGACATAGTTCATTGACTAATCTCTATCTCTCCTAAATACCGTAATACTTTAATTAAGAGGTTTCTAAAAGTTTCGAGAAACTAATCCCTCTTTATCTTCTATGTGCTCATGACTTATTTGTCTAGTAAATATAACACGCTTATACGAAACAAAAAACTACTTTTCACTAGTAGCCACTAGTACGCTTTAATTGTAGAATATACAAATAGAATATAAATAGTGTGAACCCTATAAACGAAGGCTAGTAATTATTTGTGTAAAAAGCGGAAAAAAGTATTATGTATTCAATGAAAATCAACCGTAATTGCAAACGTGTTCGTATTTCCTCTAATAAAGTTCATTTGCAATAAATGAAAATACAAATAAAATAACAACAGCAGCGCAGTCAAAGAAGATACAACTAAAACAGTTAAAGTAGATTATCCAGGAATAAAATTAAACATGTAGTTGGAAAAATTGCCGCATCCCTTTTATGCACGTACAAGGGCTTTCAAAACCCACAGTCCGTTGGTTTGTTTTACAGGCGACCCTCACAAATGGAAGCATCTGAAAATGTTTTGCTTTCGCCATTTTTCAATTGAAATTGAACATGCGCAATGACGTCGTGTGTCACATTCCTGACACATAACCACGTGTTCAATCTCGTTCCCAGAGGCTGCGATTCTTTAGTCACCGCTGACCAAACGCGCGCATGCTCCGGGGACGAAATTGCTACGTGCTCATAACGGAATTGACCAGATGTACTCTCCCGACGAGTGAGAAGATCTGGGATTATAGAGTGCACGAACGAGATAGACATTTGTTTACTCATGCTAATAAACATTATATCCTGCATCATCATTTGCACCTCACTGAAAATGGCGGGAAAAACCGAGACATCTCTGTGGAATGTATATATAATTAAAATAATAGTGACTTTGCGTCTTATAATTATAGTGTCGACAAGAAAATACTTTGTTTGTCTGGGGATTGAAAATACTGAAGAAGGGTAACAAAGGCACACGGTCTTAATAAATGCTTTTAGCTGTGCGTATATCGAATTATGATGCACTTGAGATGAAAAGTTTGGAGAACACTCAAGATCGAAGCTAGAGTTGCTCTCGGCTATCGCCTCGTGCAACTCTTATGCTTCTCTCGTGCTCTCTCATAACTCAATATACGCACGCTAAACCATGAACCAATTGCTAAGAAATGAATGAATTTTTAAGAAAAGAAACATTCATTCTGCTCAATTCTTTATTTCAAGATCTTTATTTAAACAAACATAAAACCATGTTAGCGTTCTAGAAAAAGTTTTGATTGCATTATGAATGGCTCCGAGGCTTAGGGGAATAAAACAAAAGAAATGATTTATTCATCCCTAAACCTCGATGTGATTTATTGTCGATTTCTTTTGTTTTATTCCCCTAAGCCTCGGAGCCAAGTTAGAATATTAATATATCGAAATTGGTCTATTACATCCCTTGAAATTAGAAAACGAATGGCCTGCCAGGATTACAATCCCGCCTCCTGCTCTGCAGACTGGCCCCTTGAAATCACTTTATAAGCAAAGAAAATATACAATATGACATCTACAACCAAACTATAATGCATTGGGTCTGAAACCAAATGACTTTGACCATACTATTTTTCTTAGAAAAAATATTCTTGGTCCCAGCACTTATAGCTATCATTAAACCGCCGGTTATTTTTACATTTCGTTAGAAAAATCAGCGAAAAAAGATAACCACGTTTCGACCTCTCTGAGGTCATTTTCAAGTTCAAGTAAAATATAAAATTACCATATATATTTTTCAAAAAATCATTGTTCAGTTGATAGAAAATTGTAGGCAAAAAGCTTAGCTATTTTTACCCTCGTTTTATTTATTCGGAGTCCCAGGGGCTAAGGGCTCCAGACCAGGGCCAGGTTGTTCAAAGGACGATTAAGCTAATCCAGGATGAGCGCAAATTTTTGATTTCAGTTTTGCAACTTTTTCAGTAAGATTTTCTGTTTAAATGTTTGGTCTTTCTATTTTGACTAATCTTAAAACTTTACAAGACATCAGCATAGAAAAACACTTTTATACAAGAGAAATTAAAAGCTTGTTTAACTTTTAATCCTGGATTAGCGTTAATCGGCTTTCGAACAACCGGGCCCAGGCCTCTAAAGCGAATAAGTCAGATTTCCTACAGAAATCATATCACCATCATACCATCATATCTTAGCTTTAAGTACATTACGATACAGCTGGGTTCTAAGCAGCGAAAAGCTGGGACACCGAGTTCCACTTATATATAATTAAAACAGTCAGGGCTCCAGGGACTCCTCCCCTTTTTGATATCTAGTTTAATTGTACAGCAAAACGAAATATCTAAATTAAATTTATATAGCTATAAAATCGTATCTACAAAATACTTTATTTACACACGTTCTTTATTGTGTTCCGTGCAAAACAGCTTATTTTACGTTCACTCTGGAACACAAAAGGTTTTTAGTCTAGTCCCTAGGCGTTCTCTTCCTCTGTTAAGCGAGCGCGAAGTACACGTAAGGGCCTGGGAATGTGACGTTATGATGACATCGAGTGAGCGGGAAGGGAATGCCTGGGTACTATTCGCTGTTTAAGTTGTATAATTGATTAAAAAAACAGCATTGCATTACATAATTCTAAATAAGAATAGATTGACAAGCTTAATTGACAACCACAACGTCAGACAGGTTTGCTGACACAGCAACTTCCCGGACGGGTCCATCAGCCACGAGCGCGCCGTGTGACGTCATCTCCACAAATAAATAAATGATCAATGAAACTTGATTCCAGTCAGCTGTTGGGCTGACAAAATCGTAACCTCGCAAACAGTCAATCTACGTCACGCGCGACCACCAAATGTCTGGTGTTTTAATCGAACATAGAAAGCTATAATGTAAAATAGTGCATCAGGCCAGGGTAGAATTTTATGTCGATAGCTACTGAATTGTTTTTCTTTGATTAATTAGTCGGCACATTTCGTGACCTAAACATCAGCTAAACATAAAAGCGAACAATTTGAACCCTGACTCAGTGAGCTAAAATATATTTCTCATTGACGTCAGCTCAACTTTATATCAGGTCAAGGAAAATATAACAAATTTGGATACATTTAATTCACTGTAGTGTGTAGTGCGAATGTCCAAGTGGTATATATTTATTTAATTTCGCTTGAGCAATGCCGACCGGCTTGCCGGTTTACATGTAATAGCCGATTGAAATATGGTTGTTGCCCCAAGAAGATAGCTGAATTCTTCAACAGATATACAGGTAAACAATGAGGCCCCATTAGGGGTTATAGGGATACGGGATATTTGAGAAAAAAATTATAGGGATACGGGATACTGAAGGAAACAATTATAGGGATACGGGATATTGGAAAAATATTTATTGGGATATTCAATAGGAACTTTCTTGACAAGATTTCTAAACGTTTCAATTAATCAAGATTATTTTCAAAGAAAATAGTCAAAATAAAACAAATTAACAATAATTAATGGTAATACTGATCAAAATGGACCGATATGCTGCCGGTTTGTACATTTTCGGTCATTTTTATCAACTTCCGGTTCCTGTTGTGGTCTGTGGTCGAACTGGGTGGTTACCTAGCAGATTGAAAACTTTTTGCAAACTTTTTTGTTACCGAGAAATGACGTCACCAGTATCGTCATTATTTAGGGATACGAGACCATATGGGATATTTAAAGAAAAATTTAAAGGGATACGGGATACCCAGACCCCCCCCCTAATGGGGCCTCAACAATGATCTACTTCTGTTGAAGTCACCTCAACTCTCAGGGTCTGAAGCGGCTGTTCAACGAATGCGGAATGTGATTTGACATATTTGTCGCTCAGAATTCACTATCTACTCATTTAAAACTGGGAAAAATTACGCATTTCGACTTTTATGAAGTAGCTTTTTGTACTTGCAACAGATTCCAGAGAAATCAACAACATTCCGTTCGAATGTCGGATATTACCAGAGGTCTATAACTAGAGGTTTCCATCTAGCATTGGCAGCGTGGCCGAGTGGTTTGGGGACCTTTGGGTGCTGGACTTGTAATCCAGAGGTCCCGGGTTCAAGCCTTCCACCCTACCATTCACTGGATTTGTTCTCGGTTGCCCCGAGTTCAACTCCTTATTGCGCGCGGCCCATCAGATTCACGTTTAGGCTATTTGACTATTTTCCCGCGAAACCAGCAGCCAATCACGCACATGGTCAGTGAACGCGCCAGCTCGATAATTTTCATTTGTTCAAGGCGGTTTGTCCGTCGAGACAGTAAAAAGATGGCTAAAAATTATTAAGTAAAAAACCTTGGCCCTTCTAAATCAAACAAAAGTTAATTCTACTAAATAATGCACGAAGTTTGGAACGAAATATTTAATGGGAAATGCCTGTAAATGTACAACAAATGCGACTGAACGAGCACTAAAAGGCAGCCTGGAACAATTTACGGGAAGTAATTGCGGACACAATTAATTCGGCCAAAGAATGAAAACCTGTTTAGAACACAAGTTTAGTTTAGCCTATTCAGTATTGTTACCTTGTATTTCGAAGAGGCTTGTCAATTCCAGCTGAATTACGTTTTTAAAATCAGCACAATAAATATTGGATATGAACGGCAGTTAGTCAAGCGTTCGTGATGGTACAACTGAAAGATCACTTCACAGTGAAATTCTCTTCGAAGATCACTCTCTTTCTTCTCCATCTATGTAGATATTGAGGGTTTCCTTGGTTCTTTTGCATCAGTCAACTTGATTTTAAAGTGCCTATAACCTTTTTTTATTTTCTCATCTGAATCTAAACATCACCCAAGGAAATTCTGCGAAAATTTTTTCCCATTATCAGAAAACGCGAATTGTTTATGAATGTTATAAAACTTTCAAATTTGCCGCCATTTTGGATCACCATTTGCTTTAGGGCCTGATTACATGGCGAATTTTCAGCCCGGGCTGAAATTTCAGCCCGGTTAGGGGGCTGGAATTTTGTTGCGATTACATGACAGTTTCAGCCCGGGCTGAAATTTCAGCCCGGGCGCCAAATTTGAAATTGCGCGGGAAGAGTCATCAGAGAATGAGGGGCGATTTGAATAACCGGCAACTTATTTACATATCGGCTGAACGTTTGAAGAACGAAGCTGTTGTTATATTCCATTTTCGATTTGAAATTCGCGACACATCGAATAAGATTTTCGATTTTATCTCCCTTGTTCCACTGGAACCTTTTTTCCATCTTGTTTAAAACACAGGAGCGATTTTACAATACCCGGCAACTTATTTACATACCGGCTGCACGTGTATATAAAAACAAAAGGACCATTCTTATTCAATGACATGCAAATACGTTGCCGGGCATTCTACAATTTAGCCAAAACACAATCACTGCGCATGCCCAAGTTCACTTTTCAGCCCGGGTTGAAAATTCCATTCCGATTACATGGTTTTTTTCAGCCCGTTTGGCCGGGCTGAAAATTCCAGCCCGGTTTCTCAAACCGGGCTGGAATTATCAGCCCGGGATGAATTTCAGCCCGGGCTGAAACCTTGTCCATGTAATCGCTAACTTCATTTCAAGAGGATTTGTTTCGGAAGTCGGGCTGAAATCTCAGCCCCCCTAACCGGGCTGGAATTTCAGCCCGGGCTGAAATTCGCCATGTAATCAGGCCCTTAGTCTCCCTGGGTCCTTCTCGGTTCACAAAGGATCTGTGACGTAGATTAAGGAACACGTGACATCAGACAAAGGAACTGTGACGTAGATTAAGGAACACGTGGCTTCAAAACAAAGGAATTGTGACGTACATTCAGGAAAATGTGAGCCCGTCGGCCTTCTTACAGCGGGACGGGTATACCAAACAAAATAGGATTTTGAAGATTTGAAACATTCATAAAAATTCGCGTTTTCTGCAAATCGCAAAATTTTTTCGCAGAAATTCCTTGGGTAATGTTTAGATTCAGATGAGAAAAATAAAATAAAAAGGTTATGGGCACTTTAAGCTCAGTTCGTTTCAATAGAACTAAGCTTAAGTTTAAGCTTAATTCTGTAGTCGCGCAATATTTTTCCGCCGTAAACAAGACTTAGAGAAACCTTCGGGCTCCGTTCAGCTTTCCGTCCAACTTGTAAAATGAATATAATGTTCAGCTCCATAATTATTTCGGATCTGCTAAACCATCTGCACAATTTTCCAGAATATACGAAACTTTGGAGACTGAGCGAAGATTAATCCGCTTTTCATTCAACTTGCCAACTGAACAGTGAACACCGCGCCAGACTTTTGCCGCCGTTTTCATACAAATTATATATGCTTCATTTAGATTGAACTGAAAAATCCGCTCACTCGATTTTATAGTTCACAAAAAGTAATACCAAGTCTGACCTAAATTTAGTGAAGTATTTAATTTAAAAAAATATGCCATTCTGCTGTGACGCTTTTATTTTTTTGCTTTTTTGGCCAAAGTTTCTGCCTTGGCGTAAGCGCGCGCATTAAAAATGGTTCAACGTGATTGGCCACTGGTTCGCGGGAAAATGGTCTAAAAAATAGCCTAAACGTGAAATCAGATGGGACAAGACCCAATACCAGAGATGGATACCTCTAGTTATAGACCTCTGATATTACCTTGAATTCTCTGAAACGTACAGACGAATCCAAATATGCATGGTAAGCAGGAATTCGATGTTTGTTTTCAAATCTTGCAAACACTGGTCGCACGTGACGTAGATTGACTGTAACCTGTCATGTCCTTCCATATTCTGAAAGTTAGAATTAAAAAACGTGCATGCATAGAGGTAGACTTCAATTTTTTTTCCCCTTCAACAATTTCACTCATCTAGTTTGCTTTGACGAAAACCTATGCTCATCATATCGATACATTTTCCTGCTGAAAGCAAATGTTCTCCGCTAAATCTTTACGATTTACAAATTCATGGCACAAGGCCACGCTCAAAGCCCGGTAAGTGGCAGTTGAACCGTTTTCCTGTTTCCAGCATACTAACATTCGATATGCCTTTCAGCTAAACTCGGCCATGTTGCATGAATGTCATCAAGTGTTGCCCGATTACTTATCAGGCGACGCCCTAGGTCCATCCAAGACGTACTAATGGACTTGGACAACGCCTCCAGTTCATCATCAGACGGAGTGCCTTCTTTCATAACTGTTCCTATAAAGGAAGGAATAAAACATGTTTATTTCACGTGGGAGACGTGGTGGTCTGATGGTTAGCGCTTGGATTTTTGGGGTCAGGCCTCCGCCAGTCTTCTTCTGTTCATTTTTAAAACCACTGAATTCCTTTTTCGCATTGCTTTGGAGATTTTTCCACTTTCTCTTTGACTTTTTGCGTGGTCCTCAAAGTCACTCCGACGGCGTTTACGCCGGGCCGCAGCAAATTAATCTGCTTATGCTTGCGTTGACATGTAAACCAGGGCCCGGTTGTTCGAAACCCCGATTAAACTATTACCCATAAAACAAGCGGGTTAGGCCTTGATATGCAACGATCACTTTTGCCGTGGGAAATAATTGTAAAAGCCTTCTCTATATGTTCTATGACAAACAGTTTAGCTTTAAATAAAAAGGGAAAAATACATGCACTTCAGGTAGCAGGATATTTTTGCACAATGTGGCCTGTGCAGTGGGGTTTACTAAGTTTTATAACACTTAGAACGTTCCAGTACTTGGGGGGTTAATTGTCGATAGGTAGGCAACGTTCAGTGATAATTCACGGTTAGGAAAATACTTAGAGATCAATCCATGAAGTGTCCCCGTACGATTTTATGAGACAAGGTGATTTCATTTAGTTTATTTCAAAGCTACTAAGAAAAAAATCACAATGTGGATTATCAACTCAGAGTTGATAAAGGTAAATTAACCGCCGTAGCGAATTTCTAAAAGCTGACGTTTCGAGCGTTAGCCCTTCGTCGGAGCAAAGTGGAGGATTGTGGGTTGTGTGTGTTTATATATTAGAAAATAAGGAGTTCCGTGATTGGAGGAAGCATGGTAACGGAGAATGCATGAATAAATTAGTTAGTTAAACGAGAAGCGTTCGTTGATCCCATGGGGAGCCAAGGTGCCGATTTGAAAGGTAAATTTGTGTTCTGAAGTTTTACGACTTTCAGTGTTGCCTTGATGAAGGGAAAGGCCGCAAACAATCATGTTGTCAAAAGAATGACCGGGGAGATTAAAATGTTTAGACACAGGTTTAGAGGCATCTCTATCGTTGTTTTTAACGTCTCTCAAATGTTTCCCGGAAGCGATCTCCTAGTCTTCTTCCTGTCTCTCCAATGTAAAGCATTTTGCACAGAGTGCAAGTTATGCAGTAGATTACATTAGTGGATGTGCAGTCAAAACGATCGGTGATTTTGATTGAGCGTTTTGGACCTGATATGTTTGACAGTGTTGTGAATGAAGGGACAGGTGTTGCATCGCGCGCGCGAGCATTAGAAAGAACCTGGTTGTTCGTCGGTTTTAAGAGAACTTTTAACTAAAAAGTTGCCGAGATTCTTGTCTCGTTTGAAGGAAACAAGTGGTGGTTGTGAAAAAATTCTGCCTGTTTCCGGGTCGTCTTGGAGTAGTTTGAAGTTAGTTAAAATTATGTTTTCACGGCGTGGTTTTGTGGGTGGTAGGTAAGTGTAAATGGAATTCTCTCTTCCCTGGGCCTTTGTGACGTTTGTAGCGCGGTTTGTTGGTCGGTTTGTAGCGCGCGGTCTCGTCCTGTAATGACGGCGGAGTCGGGATAATTGCGGTCTTTGAAAATTTGCACATTTCGTCTGACTTGGCTGTGAAGTCAGAGTCAACGCTACACAAACGTCGAAGTCTAAGGAATTGAGAATAAGGGATGGAGTTTTTTAACATGCGGTGGGTGAGAAGATGAATGAAGTAAATAGCTGTGGGAGTCCGTTGGTTTGTAGTGAACACTAGTTGAAAGGCCGTTGCCACTAATGGAAACATTGATGTCTAAAAAAGCGATTGAAGATTCAGAAATTTCCCACGTAAATTTGAGGGCTGGATGAAATGAGTTAACAAATGTAATCAATTGATTGAGTTCGTCTTTAGTGCAAGAAGCGGCGCCGAAGCAGTCGTCGATGTAACGGCCGAAAAGTTCTGGTTTAGGTCCGGTATATTGATTTAAAAGTTGATTTTCAATGTGACCTACGAAGAGATTGGCATAATTTGGTCCCATTTTTGTTCCCATTGCGACTCCATTGATTTGTTTGTAAAAATTTCCAGAGAATGAAAAACAATTTAGTGTTAAAACTAATTCGGCTAGGCGGAGCAGTGTTTCAGTGCTAGGCTCCTTGGTGGTACGTTGGTCAAAAAAATGTTTAAGCGCTTGAAGTCCTTCGTTGTTGGGGATTACAGACGTGTATAAAGATGTGATATCCATAGTGAAAATAAGCTTGTTTTCGTTGGCAAAGTTGAAATCGCGAAAAATTGTAAGCGCGTGGTTGGTGTCTTTTATGTACGTAGGTAAAGATTTAACAATCGGTGCCATGATTTTGTCAAGGTAACTGGAAATGAGTTCGGTAGGGCAGCTATAAGCGGAAACAATAGGGCGGCCCGGGTTGTTGGTCTTGTGAATTTTAGGTTTGAAGTAAATAACTGAAGTCCTGGGAGTAGTAATAACGAGATTTTGGGCAGTAGGTGGTAATTCTTGTTTGGAGATGAGGTCCTGAATTGTTTCCTTCACAATTTTTGGTTGACTGGAGTGAGGTCTTTGTCAATTTTGGCATAGAAAGCGGTGTCGGAAAGTTGCCGAAAAGCATCTTGTTGGTATAAATCGGTCCGCCAAACAACTAAAGCGCCGCCTTTGTCGGCTGATTTGATGACAATGTCTTTGCGCTTGCCGAGGTTTTTGAGAGCCGTCCCTTCTTCTTTGGATAAGTTAGACAATTTGGTGTTGTAATTGAAGTTAAGTTTATGAATGTCACGGCAGCATTTTTTGACAAAAAAATCAAAGGAAGCAAATTGGCCCTCTGGGGGAGTCCATTTAGATTTGCGGACATTAAGCGTTTCAAAAACATCTTTTTCGGTGGTTTCAGAATTGTCTTTGTCATGAAAAAAAGCTTTAAGTTGAACCCGGCGTAGAAATTTTTCTGCATCTTGTTTAACTGAAAATTCGTCGACTTGCTTAGAAATGGGAACAAACTTAAGGCCTTTGCTAAGAACAGATCTCTCGGGATCAGAAAGCGGCAAGTTTTCTGGAATGGTGACTACAGTATTTTGGCTATCAAGTAATGAATTGTTAATCGCGGTCGCGCGCGGACCGACTAATTGTTCAAGTTTCTGAGTTTTAATTTGGTTCAAATGAGTAAAAGATTAGAATTGAGTTGCTGGATTTTGTCACGAATGGATTTGACTAAAATGGCTGGACAAATGTTATAAAGTTCGGACCGACAAGGGTAAATTTGGTCGTCAAGTTCTTTGCGCTTTTGGCACATAGACTTGATAGTAATTTTCATAATTCTACGTGAAAAAGATTCTTGAGCGCTGTAAATTTCTTTAAGATACTGTCTGTTACAATTGGAAAAAGTAGACGCATGAAAATTAGAACGAAAGCCCTTGGGGATAACTTTGGATTGAAGGCAACGGCCGATAAAGTTAATGTGACTACAAAACCTAGTTTTGGCGAAAATGAGGGTGGCTAAACGTAAAGCTAAACTAGTACAGATAGAAGGAAAAGCAATGAGGTAACTTACGATTTCCTGGCGTAGCTCCTTGGTGAGTTTCTTCAAGCTTGGCATCTTGGACTTCGGGGATCTGGTCTGTCGGCTGAGGAAAAAGATCTGAAATGGAAAGAGAAACGGGTCGCAGCGAATAACAAATAAATGGGCAAAGTGATTAGTTTCTAATGAAACTGTGGTGCTGCGTCGGCGGGCAAGTGAAACACTATGTTGATTATCAACTCAGAGTTGATAAAGGTAAATTAACCGCCGTAGCGCGAGCATTTGAAAGAACCTGGTTGTTCGTCGGTTTTAAGAGAACTTTTAACTAAAAAGTTGCCGAGATTCTTGTCTCGTTTGAAGGAAACAAGTGGTGGTTGTGAAAAAATTCTGCCTGTTTCCGGGTCGTCTTGAAGTAGTTTGAAGTTAGTTAAAATTATGTTTTTCACGGCGTGGTTTTGTGGGTGGTAGGTAAGTGTAAATGGAATTCTCTCTTCCCTGGGCCTTTGTGACGTTGTAGCGCGGTTTGTTGGTCGGTTTGTAGCGCGCGGTCTCGTCCTGTAATGACGGCGGAGTCGGGATAATTGCGGTCTTTGAAAAATTTGCACATTTCGTCTGACTTGGCTGTGAAGTCAGAGTCATCGCTACACAAACGTCGAAGTCTAAGGAATTGAGAATAAGGGATGGAGTTTTTAACATGCGGTGGGTGAGAAGATGAATGAAGTAAATAGCTGTGGGAGTCCGTTGGTTTGTAGTGAACACTAGTTGAAAGGCCGTTGCCACTAATGGAAACATTGATGTCTAAAAAAGCGATTGAAGATTCAGAAATTTCCCACGTAAATTTGAGGGCTGGATGAAATGAGTTAACAAATGTAATCAATTGATTGAGTTCGTCTTTAGTGCAAGAAGCGGCGCCGAAGCAGTCGTCGATGTAACGGCCGAAAAGTTCTGGTTTAGGTCCGGTATATTGATTTAAGAAAAAATCAGGGGTTTTGAATGACGCAATTTGCCAATTTGCTTGTGACCGTAGTTTTGAAACTGAGTGGGAGGGCTGGAGTTGAAAATGTTCGACTATACGTTTGTATTAAACGAGCCCAGCGATGGTCGATCTAACGAAAACTGTGATCAATTGAAAACCCCTTTAAATATTAGATATTCCAAACAGACATAATAAAGACGAAGCTTACCTTCCTTAAAAGGCAAAGCTCTTCCTTCACGTCCATCAGTGGCTTGCTGTTTTGAAAGAAAATATAAACATTTGTATAACATATAACCGTTTGGTATTGTATTGTATTTTATCAGTAATTGGTCGAAAGCCCTTGTATTTTATCAAATACGTTTTCCCATGCAATTTTCATGGGATTTGTAAAGAAGAGATCGCTGTAAACGCCTTTCATTTTTGAAAGAGTATTTACTATGATATGAAAGGTAAGAAAGTCTTATTCGTCTGAAAACTCTTAAAGAAACATATCTAACTCATGTTTTGCAAGACATAGCTAGTCATCAATGGCTGTGTGTTTTTTAGAGATTGTCAGTGTTTACATTGTTGTTTAAAATAGCCGAGATTCTCGCGCTCGTGTAAAACTTATCGTGCCAAGCATGTGAACGTGGCCCCTACACAAACTTGACGGTGGGGATAATTTAAAATAATTCTTATTTTTACCACATTTTTAACCAGAGAAAGTTTTTCGCATTTTTATCAAGAAATATTATTTTTGTTGACAAACATGTAGCCTACGAACACAGACGTATTTCCGGCTCGAGTTTCCCCGCCGAAAGTTACGTCTGCGAAACGCGGGTGAAACAAGAGCCGAAAAAATCAGCTGCTCTCGCAGGCTAAAAAAACATGTAGTTTCCGTATCAAGACAGTTTTTCAAGGATTTTTGTTTTTATCCTGAAGAGATTTCGAAAATTTAGAATTTCAAAGGTTATTTGATTTGCGAGCGTTGTACACCAAATAGGACGCTTCTGTATTTATATAATCTGATGTTGAGTGCCTCAAAAAGGCTTATCGTGATGCAGTGTATTTTACCTGTTCATCTACAAATTTGAACCAATGCCCAAAGAGCTTGACTGGGACCCTGTAATCTCCAGCAACAATAGACCTGGTGCATATGATGGGTCCTTGACTGTGGCGCAGCTGAGACTCTGACCAGAAGTGTAGACACTCCTCTTGCTTGCAACAACGTACATTATGGCTGCCACAATGGTTAACGGACCCCTGTTTACAACAAACTGGACAGCAGACTGACATCTCGTACGCCATGTTCTTTAACCAATGAAATTCCTTGCGCATGCATTCAAGCATCAATCCCAATTGTCGGCACACGGTACGAGCAATGGTTACCTGAAAGGTGTCATAGCTTGTTTCTGAAGATAAATTCCTCTCTGGCGGTACAATTGTGGCTACGTCAATGGCACAAACTTCTTTGTGGATAACAACCTCGATGACCGAGGAATGGCATAGAAGAATTATGGAACAGCCTTCAGCAGGGTGGGTGTAGAACCTTGCAAAATTGCGATGCAATTTAGGGTGTTCTTGGCTGAGCCATTCCTTGGTGCACCACTGAAAAACCATCAGCACCAGACGAGGGAATAGGCCAGGGGGAACGTGGCCAGATTTAAACTTCAGAAAAAGCGATGGAATCCCTGCAGATGCAATCAGCGTAGTGACGTTCTCTTTAGGCGGGGACATCAACATGGATGGTACAAGATATTCCGCACCGGGTGACTCGCTTTCAGCTGATGACGGCCAGGGACACAACAAGCAGAATTTCTCCATCATGGCAATAAGGCTGTTACATGTTTCTCGGTTGTCAAACAAGGGGCTCCACACATGCTGTAAGAGCTTTTCCTCCAAGATTCCCGTTCTCTCAAGCTTCAGCCACAATTCGGCGAAACTTCTTTCTTTACTTTCGTAAGGCACAATTGTAATTATCTTCTTGAAAACATCTATCAACCATTGTGGATCCAAGATCACCATTTTGTTTAAATCTTCAGTGTTATCAAAATGAATCAAAATTCTCTGGTCATGTAAGAAGTTCAATAACGCCGTAAACTGTTCGTCACTAGAAATTCCGCATACTTCAAGTGCAATCTTCCTGGCTTGATCAAGGGAAATCCACTTATAGTCTTCATCAAGCATCGCTCTAACAGCCCTTTCGTACTTCAGCCACTTGATTGGAATATCTTCTTTCATTTGTGGCAGCTCCTTGGCAACATTAAGTACTTCCTTTCTCAGACGGGTGACTCCTGGACATTCCTGTCCACTTCCTGACTTTGTGTTGTCCACAACAAAGACGTCAAGTAAATGTTTACCATGGAGTTTCGTCTGTAATGACCCAAATACCTCACGAGCTAGTTCTTCAGGTTGTGTACTTTTATAGGGTGTGTCAGCGTGAGTGCAAACAAGGAAAACTGGGGGCAACCTCTCTGGTAACATCTCAGATGCAGATATCTCTTGAGGGTCTTTATCTTGTGACACCAAACTAGAAACGGAGGACATCCAAAAGTTTAGATAATCCATATTACTCATTTCACAGAAAGCATCTTCAATATTCTTGTAGAATCCATGCTTCACTTGGGGGCTGACTGTTTCATTTGGATTCCGACTTAGGTTATAAACCAAGAAGTAAATTGCTCTTGTTGTGAGGAAGAGCGAGTGGGTGGAGTAATAAACTGATTGTCCACCAAAATCCCACAAAATCGAATAGATGTCTTCTTCATCGTCGCCATTGTCAACTACTTGAAGCAACTTCTCAATCAATGCTGCTATCTCTTCTGGCACTTCAGGCACTTTTGGAACGTCTGATACAGTACGAGGAGTGTCATGCGAGTCTTCAAGAGACCATGAACGTGATGAATTGGAAAATTCAGAAGACTGCTCCTGGGAAACTACAATTGATGGGCCTCCATCATCCACAGTCGCTTGACTTGACACTGGTTCTTTTTGTTCTTCCTTTAGGTTGCTCAAAATATACTGAGCTGTGCGCTGCTCATATGAAATCGGCGATGAATCTGAATCTGTTGCTTGGGCTTTCTCTCCTACTTTCCAAACCTCAGTTGACACTTTACAGTAGGAAGGATCCGTCTCGATCCCTGTAGTGCTAGTTTCCTCTGGATCAAATAGTTCTCCTTTCAATGATCTCTTTAAGCTGGTTTTTCCTGACTGGCCTTGCCCAATCAGCATGATTGGCACTCTCTTTACACTGGTTTTTCCCTCGTTAAGGGCTTTCTGGTAAGCTTGCAGCGCCATGTCTCCTCGAGCAAGAATTTCTGGGGGCACTATAGCTAAAGAAAACAGTCAGACAATAAAACATCAAGCTACAAAACACCAAAAGTATTCCACATTAAACCTAAAAATGCAGATATTTCCATGCACACGTTCAACTCCAAAAAGAGCCACAAATTACACACACAAGAGTGACTCGTGAGCAGTCTTAGAACTATCAATTACTGATAAGACAAACTACTGAAGATTGGAGAAGTCCATTATGATGATAAATTCAAAACATCAAAACAGTGGCTTCCCATTTTACAAGTTTGTAAGATTGCAAAAATGATGACAATCATTTCACCGTAGTGTAAGATTTGTTTCAGCAAAACTTGGCTGTTAGCCCCTTTGTCTTTTAGTCCCTTTGAGATGCAACCGGCACTTATACACAGTTGCCACCAGAAGTACATGTATATCTATATAGTCCGACATTATAATTATTGATTGAAGTTATATTGAATTTTAGTATAAGTCATCAGCAGCTTCCTATGTACACTGTACCCCCCTGTCACCTTAGTCATTGAGTACCGCGGGGCTTAATCTACTTATTCCAGAATACCAGTCCATAGCTACATTGACTGGAATTTCCTCTAACCCCCCAAATTTTTTCTCTCTCATTAAAATCTATCTATTGCCCCGATCACGTCTGCGAAAAAATTATCGTGATTGATAAAATCCCCGCGTTTCTACAGTTGTTTAAAGTCAGGTGTTCCATGTTCACCACCGCGCAAATTGGGGTCCTGGGTCGAGCAATGTGACGTCAAAACCGGAGACTTCATTTACCATGTTTACAAGCATTTGACTGGGCATCCATCGAGCGTATATTTTCTTTCCGTTTTTTCCGAGCCGTTTTATATTCGAAAGCCACAGAATTTTAACACAAACTAGATATGTCATCTAGTGACTCAAATTCGGAGTCTAGTTACAATTCGGAAGACTATGACACAAAAATGTTGAGATCGAAGTGGAAGATGCACGGGTCGCAAGCTTCCCGTGATGATCGAAGCACACAGATGGGATGGCTTTCGCTTATGCCGACGAACCGTATGTGGACGAGGAATGGCTGAAGAAATACGAAAAGGAGGAAGAAGAAGAAGACAAGAAGCTAGAGGAAGCAATTCAAGCTAGACTTGACGGCAAAAAAAGAGTGGATTCTTGGTTAGTCTTATCACTAATACTTGTCAAACCAGATGTAAACAAATAGGACTCGCAATCGATACTTCAAGCAGCAATGAGTAAGATATCTTCTTGGATGAACTGCCCGGTCACCTGGAATGGACAACTAAATGCGAAAAGGAGGTCAAAGCGAACGAAGAGTCGAAAAGAAAGCACAAAGGACCGCTTAGATAGCACTGAAGAAGTCAGTCAATGGTAAGCAATTATTTTCACCTATAGTACTCCCATGCATCGATATGCGCGAGCCGAATGATCATCTATATTTTTGCTTTAGCGAGTATGTATTTTGTAAAGCAATGGTTATTCTGTTAAATGCCAGCTTTTCACCATTTAGAGGGTTTTGATTTTTACAAAAGCCAAGTAACTGTCGCAGTTTTCTCTCGCTCGCGGCTTTTTTCGATCGATTGAAAATCGGCTTGCTCCGCGCGGCTTGCTCGGGCCTGAAAATTGAAGCCATAAAAAAACAAGCTGAAAGGAAACAAGCCACATCACTACAGTTTTGAGATCCTCAAACGTTTGTCGTTGCTACTCCAAATAACCACCATAGTGAACTAAGTTAACTTTGAAGTAAAAACCGTCAAATAAATAACACTTTTTAAACCTCGATAAGCGAAATGGACCTGTTCCCTCTGTAGTCCGCATTGATATTACGATGAGTATACGGTTTATCGCACTGCTTATTTCCCGGCCTCAGAAAAACTTTTGGAGTTCAAATCTTTTGTCATTTTTCCTATTTTATCCTTCGAAAGAAATTCGTCTATGACTTTCATCAATATTCCTGAAATTGCTTCGCACGAGGGTGAAATGTTAACCCCCGGGGGGGGGGGGGGGGGGGGGGTACTCCCTATAATGGACTATACGGGAGGCTCCGCCCGAAAGGGGTCCTTTTTTAGGCTCGAGGTATGTGAAAGGGTAGGGATTTCACGAGTTGAAGTATATGAAAGGGTAGGGATTTCACGAGTTGAAGTATATGAAAGGGTAGGGATTTCACGAGTAAATGATATTATTGTTTGGTTAACATCTCTACCGTAATGCTTGATGATTTCTGGTGATATATATTGTTCATTAAGTTCATTACAAGGATATAGAAAAGGGATGCAGTGCTTCTACTGTAGGTATGTGAAAGGGGTACCATTTTCATAATTTCTATGGAAGGTATATGAAAGGGGTACCTTTTCTGTGGAAGGTATATGAAAGGGGTACCATTTTCTATGGAAGGTATATGAAAGGGGTACCTTTTCTGTGAAAAATGGTATATGAAAGGGTAAGGGGTTGGACCTCTGGGCGGAGCCTCCCCGTGTAAAACTTTTTTGAGTACCCCCCCCCCCCCCCCCCCCCCATTAAGTTCATTACAAGGATATAGAAAAGGGATGCAGTGCTTCTACTGTAGGTATGTGAAAGGGGTACCATTTTCATAATTTCTATGGAAGGTATATGAAAGGGGTACCTTTTCTGTGGAAGGTATATGAAAGGGGTACCATTTTCTATGGAAGGTAAATGAAAGGGGTACCTTTTCTGTGAAAAATGGTATATGAAAGGGTAAGGGGTTGGACCTCTGGGCGGAGCCTCCCCGTATAAACCTTTTTTGAGTACCCCCCCATTAAGTTCATTACAAGGATATAGAAAAGGGATGCAGTGCTTCTACTGTAGGCATGTGAAAGGGGTACCATTTTCATAATTTCTATGGAAGGTATATGAAAGGGGTACCTTTTTCTGTGGAAGGTATATGAAAGGGGTACCATTTTCTATGGAAGGTATATGAAAGGGGTACCTTTTCTGTGAAAAATGGTATATGAAAGGGTAAGGGGTTGGACCTCTGGGCGGAGCCTCCCCGTTTAAAACTTTTTTGAGTACCCCCCCCCCGGGTTAGTTGCACTTTTTATGTTAAAACATACCGTTTAAATCGTCTTGCTTTTCAATGGTTTTTTTGTTCATCCTCGTCACTTTGCTTGTTTCTAACAGTCAGTCAAAATAATGAAATAGTTCAGTAAGCCTGAATACTTAAGATGCACCCACATTGCAGTCACATATGGACTGCACCTGTCTTTAGCCAAATATTCCCCGTCAGGGCCCGACCTAACTCAGTCAATCAGTACTTTATTATATATACCACCTTTACTGAGCTTGATTTTGTGGAAAGTTATTAAGACGAAATCCATTAGAAACTCGAGTAATATTTCTGGCCAGTGGACAAAAATCCTGTACTACGACGCCATAAGCTTTCACGCTTTCCTCCCGTGAATTGGTTGAGTCATGAGAGGTTGCACCATCACGGTTTTTGTTAAACATGGCTGCCAAAGGCGGAAAGCAATTTAAGGATTGTGGAGTTATATTATTTGGTGAATACCGTTAAGGTATGGCTCATGAATGTCTAGTTTAAGCGTGAAAGCTTATGGCGTCGTAGTACAGGATTTTTGTCCACTGGCCAGAAATATTACTCGAGTTTCTAATGGATTTCGTCTTAAATGTCTTGGTAAATGCTCTGAACCATGTTATCTTATATTTTCCGAAACTATCCAAACCTTGTCCAAGGTCAATGCAGCATTTCGGATCAATTTCTGACTGCCGAAGATTCCCAATATAGATTCGAAAATATCACACATGTAATTTAAAGCTTAGACCATGATCGGTTATAAAGTACATTCATTTTACTGTATACCCCTCTCAATTTCATAGAAAACTGTGAAATAGAACATGCAAAGTTCTAATTGCCTACAACATTGATGTTCTGCGTAAATCGCAGTACCAAATTTATGTTACCTGTGGCAGGGGACTTTGATGACTCACAGCTAAAATTTAAAGGATCGAATCATCGAGCTGGTCACCAGTGGATATATAATTCAGTACCATTTATCACTTTGCTCATTTGCTGTTTTGAGTCCACCGAGTCAGTGTTTCATGGATTTATTCTGGTGGCTGTCGACGGGTCAACACTAAACAGTGTCGATATTGTCTGTGTAATCAAGGGATTACTTCATAACGTGCACATGCGCCGAACCGTGAAACACTCCCTGTAAAAATAGTGATCGATCCCTTGATCAATGTCCCTTCTTATATTCTCAGAGCATGACTTTTTTATTTGGGTTGATAAAAATAATGTAAAATATTACCTGCTGCTCGCCTCGACCACATGACGATTTGAACTGCTAGAAGAGGTCTGAAATGAAATATCGCAAAGCTTTATTTTAAATCATTGCAAGTACACTACGAGCAGTCCCTCATTTTTCTCAGGGTGGGCAAGTGGTGCGCGAAGTGTGTGGAAATCACCTCCCGCGAGAAGACGCGACACGAGGAGGCGTCTTCTCACGGGAGGTGATTTATTTCCACACGCTTCGCGCGCGCTCGCCCACTCGCTCCCTGAGAAAAAATGAGGGACTGCTCGTAGTCTACATTGCAAGCATCTAATCAATTATATATTGATTTATTGAAGCAATGGGGGATTCTGCAATGGACAGAATGAGCAAAGACATTTAATTTCGTAAAAAAAGGTTGTTGTCGTTGTTCGTGCATCGTGGTAAAATAATACATTAAGTATATTATTTAACAAGTATTCGCCTCAGGCTCGTGACTATTGGAGAATATTTGTTACATTGGCAAAACTGATCGCACACTGTTTGAACGAACAGCTGAACATGGAGGCTGTGACAAAGACAGAGCAATCCTTAAACACCTACAGGATTGCAAAAGTCTGCAACATATCAAGAGTTTATTCAATCTTTCACCAGACCTCCTTTCTGACCACTACTCGACAAACAACCAATTCACTGCCATGAATAATTTCCATCTTGAAACTGTCCGAAACAACACTGTCTTCTATTCTTGACACTGACAAGAACTGGAATTTGTTGCTATTCAAAGAGGCATACAACACCAACATCAAAGGCTTCCATGAGCCAGCTCAGGAATGTAATTGATATTAATGACATTCGTCTAACGCACTGGCAGTTGTTGGCTCTTCTCTGTGAAAAAGGTTATCTGGGTAGGAGTTATTTGACACATTCTGTGGTAACTGGTCAGCAGTCTCATATCGAGTCTTATACGTGTTGCAAAGACACAAATATATAATTGTCGCATAAATTTCCGCTTTGTTTTCCAGATTTACTATCACCTCTCTCACAGGGATGGAAAGAGATGTTTTGCCCTTATTCAAAATCAACATTGGAGTATTGCATTGAGTCTTGTTTTGAATTTTCGATTCTTCATTTGAAGAGCGGATTATTGAAAACGATTAATGAAATCAAATTTGCAATATGACTAAATTCATTAATTCCCCTTGGGCACAAGCGCATTCCTGAGCTAAAAAGAAACTCAAAGCCAGTCATCAACACAGGATTGAAAGCTAGCCATGAACTATTTTTATTTAAATAATGTTACACCTATCGCACTCTTTTGTTTCTATTTCCACTGTAAACCATTACAAGCCTGACGATGGTACTGTAAAGACCGAAATATAGCGTTCTCTCAAACATCCCGTCTGCTTTTCATCGGCGTTGCTAAAACGCGGGTCGCGGGTCAAGGGTAGAGGGTCAAGGGTAGAGGGTCAAGGGTGTACTAATATCATTTCATTGTTTGTAGTTTTATTTTCAGGTAACTGGAACATTTTTTTTAAATATGATAACCGTTTTTCCCTTATTTCATTTGTGTAACTAGAGGTTTGTTCTGATTAAAAACATATCAAGCAGTTGTATCCCTAAATAACAAATTGCTCTCTTGAAGATGAAATATAAAGCACCTCAGGTTTTCCTTATCATGATTAGAACGGTAACGGTAACAATAACAATTATACAATTATAAACAAACTAATTATCAACTCAGTAAGAATATGTAAATGTCATGGGGCTCAGAGTCTTTCTCGAACACCTTCCCTGTGGCCGCCCTGACAGAGAGTGGGCATCTTAGCCAAACTAAAGTGGTCATGCAAGAACTATGACCAAACATATATTCAAAACGTGGTTCTCCCAACAGTAACGGAACATGTATACTTTCAGTGTTTGTAGCCTAAAGTTGACTTACAGTCCGTCGTACTGCGCAGCCTCAGGGTTTGTTTTCATTTTTTGTTTTGAATTTATTGATGTTACACTTCGGTAATAGCGTACATGGAGTAAATTGTAAGTTTTAATTTTGAGTACCATTACGACCGTTCCATTAAAGAATGCTCGACGAACTGAAATAAGGCGATACAAAGACAGCCTTGGATCAAACACTTGAAAATGACATCGGAACTTTTTCAGCTTGTACATTCACTGCACTGAAACGAGAAATGGGCAGAAATTTACTCTCTTTCCGAAGTGAGAAGCGATTTTGCAAAACGTCGAGGTTCTTCTACTCGTTTTCTTGCGTTGATAATGAAGAAAAACGTAAGTTTATCTCGCAATTTTTATTTTGGCTGGTAAACATTTCTTCGTGTGAGGCTCACAAACTTCGATTGCAGATGTGAACGAGTTTTTCAGAAAATGAATTTTCGACGAAACCATCAATGCCAGACTCCCGCAGACTACGCAGCGCGAGATGTTGCAACCCGCGTGTTTCAACGTTCTTGTCGCAT
Organism: Desmophyllum pertusum; assembly: GCA_029204205.1. Taxonomy (NCBI): domain Eukaryota; kingdom Metazoa; phylum Cnidaria; class Anthozoa; order Scleractinia; family Caryophylliidae; genus Desmophyllum; species Desmophyllum pertusum. Next base: position 6,667,935 of record MU826826.1, on the reverse strand, counting down.
CAAGAGGAATTCCTGTGGTGCTTTACCAATGTCAAGAAAGTGCATAGTAGGCATACTGCGGAAGATAAGTTATCACGGGCAGTTTCTTCTTTTGTCGAGACGGAAAGCTCATGTTCTTCCTTTTACATTAGGTGCATTAGCCCGCTTAATACGAGGAAAGGACACGACACGCTCCTATTCAAAGTTAACCTCGCTATACGGATACTGCTATCAAAGGTTCAGTCCAATGTACATTATTAAAAAAAAACAATATCCGAGATCACAAAAAAAACCACAAGTTACAAATTATCTTCCGATTAGGAATAATTCTGACCCTTGATCCTCTACCCCTTGACCCTTGACCATTGACCCTCTACCCTTGACCCTCTACCCGCGTTTTCATTAATCTGAATATCGGTCACGAAAATGCATTTATTCGGATTATCCTTTATTTCATTTTATTTAACAATAAATAGCTGTTATTGAACTAGCGTGAGGTTCGTATTGGGGAAATATTGGTCAAGTTATTTTTTTTAAGTTCAGCTCGGTCCATAAACTTGCAAAAAAAGAACGAGACCAATATTTCCCAATACGGACCGATAATGGATTTTTTTAAAAATTGCTGATAAATTAATGCAACCATTCTCAGCTAAACGCGCGCGCGCCCAAAGCTAAGCATATTCTTGCATTTTTCAGGCCACTTTGCGAAAAGTTTAACCAAAATTGTCCACCAGACACGAGGAAAAATATTGTTTCAACTTAATAGAAAACAGTTTTCTTTTGTTCGTTTCATAAAAGGAATTTGGCAAAATTTCATGAGCGGTCCATCTTAGCGGTCCGTATTGCAAAATTCGAACCGCCCAGGGAACCAATCGGAATTCTCCATTTCATCGTGGACCAGTTTGCCATATAATAATCACCAATATTCACGAACCTGAGGCGAATTATTGTTTTATAATATACAAATCACAGGAAAATGTCAAAATTTTCCGAGAAAAATAGAAAAACATGAAAATGTTCCACTGTTTTGCCCGAAACAATAAAAAAGAAGTTTGCGGTATTTTCAAATAAGGTAGAGGCAGTATACCATGAGTAGGGAACCAATCAAATTGCTTGAAAATGCATATATGGTTACTATTATTATAATATCATTTGTCTCACGATGTACAGTAGTCACTTGGATATCGATCACAACGTTTCGGTCTGCTGTGATTGGTTGATTTCGATCCTCTTCATTATTCCGTGAAGATGTTGTTGCCCAGCGGTCCGCTGTTGTACCGGTCTCCTGCTGTTGTGTTTCTTGACTGGGAAAGCATGTATGCCCACTGTCAAGAAACACAACAGCAGGAGACCGGACGACAGTGGACCGCTGAGGGAACAACTTCTTTACGGAATAATAAGGAGGATCGAAATCCACCAATCACAGCAGACCACGCATCGTGCCTACAAATGGTGACACGTAACCAGTCGACCCCATCGCTTGATGACGACTAGCAGTAAGCAGTCGAAATGTCACGATCTACATCCAAGTAACGTTTAATTGTTTGTACAATGTATGTACCAAAGAACTACATTCCACTGTGCTTACTAAATTTCCTTGCTGAGTGAACATTTTTTGCATGTTTTCCATACACTGTAAATAAGCAAATATGTCCCCAGGTGGAGAGGGGTCAATATGTTTAAACGACCCGAGGGCAATTGAATTTAAAATTGCTGATGCTGAGAGAAATCCTCCATTTCCAGCATTTTCTCCCACAAAACCACCTGTAAGGTAAGGTAAGGTAACTTTTATTTAATATATACGGTTTCACTTTGTGTTTAAAGTTTGTGTATAGAAACAAATATTTCAAATAAACATAACATGCTTGAAAATCCCAACTGGCAGGAGGCAGACCAGTTAGCTATTTACATTAGCGTAGCCAAGGCCGAGTTGAACTCGAGACTACCGAGAACAAATTCATCGCGCGCAGATGGCAGGGTGGAGGACTTGAGCCCAGGACCACCGGATTACAAGTCCAGCGACCTAAGCCACTTGGCCACGCTGCCTCCGCTATGCTGCTGTGTCTAATGCTTGTTGCTGGCATGATGTGATTGGTACTACTGTATCCCACTGGACCCCTGCTTGGGTTACCTGTGGGGTTACTACTGTCTCCTCCTTGTGGACCAGGTCCTGAGATGCTCTCGCCATCGATCCGCACTCGAAGACCAGCTGTTGGCAAACAATTTATCTTTAGACTACAGTAGATACAACTGTAGTCACAGACTAGAGAAAAAAAAATCTGAAAACCTAAAAGCAATATTTCAAATAAACATAACATGCTTGAAAATCCCAACTGGCAGGTGGCAGACCAGTTAGCTATTTACAGAGCGCAGCCAAGGCCAAGCAAATTTGTGTCATTTTTATCGTAAAAAGTTGTCCAAACTATGTCTCTGAATAGCCCAGAAGCTTCAGAATATTAATTGCTGACTTGTAATGAGCACAAAAATTCACCTGTTTTTGTGCCCCAGATGGGGGTAATTCGATTAAATATTAACCCATGTCTGAGATAGAAAAATTCGTTTTTTGCTGTAACGGTCCAAATAAATCCAAATGTAAAAACAAGAATATGTAAAGGTAAATAAAAGTCATTTTTCTGTGGTTGGGGAAAACGTACTGTTAAAACAATGATGTGTAGCAGGAGGGGGGGATAGAGACAGGGCCTGGGACCGAGAACCATGCTCTCACAACTTGCAAAGCGATCAATTTTGTTTTGGTCAGCGGTGTTTTCTTCAGGCTTCTTTTTGCGCGCGAAATTCCTCAAAAAATTAATTAACGTTCCTATAAACTATTTCGAGATTATTCCAACACGTTCAATTTGTCCAATATGTGGCCGAACTTTCCAAGAGCTGAATTCGTGAGTTCAAGTCCAGGACAGAAAAAGGAAAATTAACCGTCGCGTGTTGACGTTCTCCATAATACCGTGAATTTGGACATAAGATTTTTGTTTTTGTTTTGCATACGAAGGCAAAGAAATGTAAATGAAAAACGCACGTGCGTTTTGTTTTGCATGGGACGGCAAAGAAATATGCAAAACACACGTGCAGAATATTGTATTACTAATTAAACCTATTGTTTTGTGACGTTCTTGTTGTCGTCGCGGTCGTGGTTGCGTCTTAAAAACGAAAAACTTGAGGAAGAAGTTTATCTGGTTTAAAGGATCACAAAGTGAAAAAATACAATAATCATTCATACATCAGTACGCACTTCCATCGCCTCATCGGCCGCCATGTTTTTCTTTTATAGCTTTCCTTCTGGCTTTACACATCAACTTCTACGCACGTGGAGATTATGAATCCGCTGGCTAAAGTTGTGATGATTGCTTTGCAAGTTGTGAGAGCATGGTTTGGATTTGATTTAAGAGAATGTATGGGAAGAAGCTACCCCCCTGATGTGTAGACTGAAAATGAACTTTCGGGACTCACAACGATTTGCTTTAATCGCTTTCCCCAACCAAGCGTTTGTTTGAATTTTTCCTTACGAAAGAGCCTGCCAAGTTTCGTAGAAAAACGGCTTTTGGTTTTCTCAGAAAACCAAATTTCGTAAGTACCTATCCTTCAGAGACCGTTATATTTTGCATAAAAAGCGCCCGTCATCGTTAAATACAAGCAAATTCACCGAAACACTCGATCAAATGCTTCTTGCCGCCATATTGAATTGATTTCCGCTGATCATCAGTCTGTGGACGTATTTTTGATTACTTTTACCCCTACCCACCCTCCCTGAGTCTTATTTTGTTTATCGGTTGCTAGGTGGATCAGCTTTCTTCCATTCACAGCATGCATGAGCTAAATCTGGTAGCATGTCGGTGTTTTAAAAAATCCACACGTATGTTTTAGAAATGTATTGTTTTTCTCTAACATCTTCTCGTTCTTCATTATTTAGAGGGTTTGATGTTAAGAAGAGCCTGATAAATGTTTCTTTTTTTAAGGAGAATCATCTCTGCAGGAACTCCCGTGGCTTTTGGTTTGACCTCAGTTGAATTTGTACCCTGCAAGCAGAGTCGCTTTCGATCTTTTCACGCTTTTCAGTTTAATCTACACAGTGGCACATAAAAGCAGGTGCCTGAACTCGAGACTACCGATAGCCTGCGTGGCAGGCGTATAAAGGGGAGGGAGGGGAGTTCGACGCGCGCGAAGCGCGAGGAGTTGGAGCGCGAATACGCCTGCCACGCAGGCTAGACTACCAAGGACAAATTCATCGGATGGCAGGGTGGAGGACTTGAGCCCAGGACCACCGGATTACAAGTCCAGCGACCTAAGCCACTTGGCCACGCTGCCTCCACTATGCTGCTGTGTCTAATGCTTGTTGCTGGCATGATGTGATTGGTACTACTGTATCCCACTGGACCCCTGCTTGGGTTACCTGTGGGGTTACTACTGTCTCCTCCTCGTGGACCAGGTCCTGAGATGCTCTCGTCATCGATCTGCACTTGAAGACGAGCTGTTGGCAAACAATTTATCTTTAGACTACAGTAGATACAACTGTAGTCACAGACTAGAGAAAAAAAAATCTGAAAAACTAAAAGCCGTATAATCTCTATTACAACCCTATATTTTTTTGTTCTTGATACTTATGTCTTATTACCAAGCTGGAAGGCCATACTGGCAGAATATTGGCCCAAGGTGCCACAGCGGTAAATTGAGTGCGCATGTTTTGGCGCTATGACGAAAACATACAAGTTCATGTTCCACTTACAAGCGATCGACTTCGAGCGAAAAATTTACTATTGTTGCAAAGATAATTATTTTGCTAAAAAAGATATCTGAAAGAAGAGCCTCTCTCGGAATTGTCTTCAAAGTGAAAACCATAGCTGTTTTGTGACGGCCTTTAATAGCCCCGCGAAATAAAAACAAATGTCAGGAATCTTAAATTGCCGCCATTTTGACGCCGGTATGTTTCTATGGAAATGACGCGAGCAGGTTGGCACAAGCGAGCTCATTTTGTCACTGTGCTGCCCAAAGTTTTAAAAGTTAGGACCATGCGCAGTGAATATCCATGTGGTCATTTTTAACTCGCTGTTTTTTCTCACACATCTCATCCTATATTTTTTGGGCCGTTACATGTTTTTGCTCCATCAGAAATTGATGAAGTTCAAAACTTTTTGACTAAAACGTCTTTTAACAAACTTTTCTAAAATATTTTTGTCTTAAACGATTTTTCTCATAACCAGGGTCAAAGTTTTTTTTTTTTTTTTTTTTTTTTTTTTTTTTTTTAAATTCTCCTTTATTTACTTTAAATACATTACTTACAATACATAACTTACTTAAATTGCACAATACATTACAATACACTACTTACATTTCTTACTAACGATACATTACAGAATAACTTGTGCTTTTAACGGGGACAGGTGCGAATATAGCACTATTGTGCTATTATGTATATATTACTATTACAATTACGCTGTTTAGGTTATGAATAAAAAAAAGGAAGCATAACAAATTTTAATAAGATAAGCTGATGCAATTTCAGGCGTGTGAAACTGAACTACAAATGTTATGTAAATTAAATATTTTTCTTGTCTACTCTCTTGCTAGTTTGAAAAAAAAAAAAAAATGTTTATTGTCAGGTATGGAAGGGAGCACAGATTGATTCAGAGTAAAAATAATGTGTAGTGTCACTGGCCAATATATTCTGCAAGAGGTTCCCATTTCTTTATATCACCGCATCTTATCTCCATCTCATATCTCGATTTCAGGAATCTTAAGTAGTTTACGAAATTAAGTGGCATTTCTTTCGATTTTGCTAGCCAAATGTGATATCGTGCTAAGAGTAAGCAGTGGTTGATTTGAAGTGCAAATTTTGAGATATCCGGTCTCAGGCCAAAGGCAGTGGTGTTTACTAAAGTGTACCCTTCGGGAATCAACTTAGCCTTTTGTAACCATTCGGACACTTTTTTCCAGAAGGATGATGTTTCGTGACATGTCCAGAAAAGATGCAACAATGTTTCTGGGGCTGCCTTGCAGAAGGTGCAATTTCCATTTTCCTTAAAGTCCAATTTTAAGTAAAAAGTTATTAGCGGGGAGTCGTCTATGTAAAAATTTGAATTGGAATTCAATAAATTTTGTGCTTTTTGTGCACCGCGGTGCCAATAGGTATGCTGAGCTCCAGTCTAGGTTCTCATTACTTGAGTAACTGCAATCTAGAAGCCATTTCATTTGATTGTTGTTTGGCATTACGCCCTTGTTTCTGACAAGTTTTTTATAGACCAATGAACTTACTTTTTTGGGTCAAATCTTACATTTTTGTCATGAATGTTCCTGGCTGTAATTTTAGAATTTTCCATAAGTACAGCAAAACTTTTAGCTATTTTTGGTATGCTTAGTAATGTTATCTGCTTTTTATTTTTAAGCCTGGCATAAAAAATGTTGATATAAGAAACATTACTTGGAGGTACAATACTTAAAAATAATGAACCGCCAATAAAGAATTATAATCAGTTGATTTTAGTTATTTGTATTGGCCCTCCCAGCTGTCTTGGTCGGCGTGTAATAAATTATTGATCAAATCACTTGAAAACTTTGGTAACAGACCAAAACCGCACAGGCAAATGAAACAAGCACATAATATGCTTTCCATTAACAGATATGTCAGCGGTTTGACATGCAAACAAGACGAAAGGGTCAATCTGGCATTGTATTGGCCCATTAGCCTCATTTTTTGTAGGCTAGGATTACCAGCTGTTCGGGAAAATGAGCCAGAACCTGACTCGTCCCCAGTCGTCTCTCTTGTCTCCTGTTAATATTTAGCGCGGCCGAGGGGAGCACAAGGGTTGCTTTCCTCCGCGTCTTGCGACTCCCAACAAAGGAGACAAGAGAGACGACTGGGGGACGAGTCAGAGCCAGAACGAAGACCGGACTGGAGAGAGTGGCGGAAATCGAGCCTAACTCGTTTGCACACTTTTTAAAGGAGAACTGAAGCCAAAAAGCAATATATTTTTTGTATTTTTTTTTAAGAAGTCTAAGACATGTAAAACCAAGTTTCGGTGGTTATTTGTGTCTGTTGCATTTCGTTTGCGAGATATTTTGGTTTGAATTTGCCTTTTCCGCGCTTTTTGAGCTTGATCCCTGTGGGCTCATGATTCTTGTCAGCGGCTTTTAGCGGTAAGCTGTGACGTATGATATGGGGAAGCGTGTTTATTTCGCAGTGAAGACAATACAAATCTTTGCATTTATTGATCCCGTTATTTGCCAATTTGTTACTTACTATGAGTGTAGAACCGTTTCTTTTCGAGCCAAAATATCCTCCTGGTGAAGAACCAAGCGACTCACAAGGGGAAGATGAAGAAGAAGGCGGTGAACCCGACCGAATCGGTAACAAACAATGGTGTATTTACGGAGGCTCTGAAGCTACATGTAAGCTTATGTCCTCGGTCGACGAATGTTTCAGCTGTGAAGAACTTGAGGAGCTAAATTGACGGATCAGGTTTGTTTTTATAAATACTAGTTTCGTTCGAGGATTCCTTTTTTATTGCTCGGTCGTTTTGTTGTCAAATGAAAACGTAAAATACAGCTAGATAAAGATTCACAATTTCACAGGGGCAGATCCAGGATTTTTGAAAGAGGGTTGGGGGGGGGGGGGGGGGGGGGGGGGAGGGTGATCGCTAATTATTTTAATTGTTTGCTAACAACAACAACAATTTTCATACCTGCCCGATGTGCTTTTATTTACATGTATTTTCGATTTTAAATGTAATTTGTTTATTTTTTGGTGGATTTAGGGGGTGGCTAGCCAGCCAATCCACCCCCACCCCGTGGATCCGCCCCGATTTGATTTGAGCCTTCTCGTTTTGTGTTCAGCAGTTTTTCATTATTCATAATAATTATTCAAAAAGGCAACGATGTAGGACGGAAATAAACAAGTTATGCACAAAAAAAGTATAATAGCAGTTTCTTTGAATATTTCCAGTATTTTTAGGGTAGTCCATTTTTGGGTAGTCCATTTAGGTAGTCCATTGGGGTGGTACATGGACTGGGGGTCAGTGTTTTGTCCACATTTCTGTTGTTTCAGTTCCCTTTTAATACATGAATCTATTAATCTTGCATTGTAAACACCGTAATGTTTTTTCCATAATTCCGTAGAACATGGCGCTTAGCAGCACTGGTGGGTCCATGGTGTACTGGGGAAGAAAAACCAGCGGGTGATTCCAGCCTGCGTTGAAAAGGCCATTCGTAAAGAACTTCCTGAAGAAAGTGGCCAATACGCAGGTTTCAAACCAGCAGAACTGGAACTGAATTAATCAGTGTATTTCATGGCAAACAGTTTTGAACTTTGCATGCTCATGGAAACTGACCTGATTCATCAAAGTTTTGATTGAGCTCCTAAAGTTGTTGGCAGCAGTAATATTAGTCAGCCAAACTGAAAGCCTTCGCTTCACAATCACCTCAGCAAATATACAGTTGGTTGTTTATGTTGGACTTCACCACCTTCTCCTTCATTCTCCTCTTCTGAGTCGATTGGTTCTTTATCCCTTTATTAATTTCTGATTTGAATGTCTTAAATATTTATTTTTAGGTTACATTTTAATTTCTCTATTTATTCATAATATACATTGTACATGTAAGTTTACTGAAAGACAGAAAACAATACATTCTAAACTTCTTGTATATTTAGTTGAACATGTTGCTGCAAAATTTGTAGATTTGTTATGATTACTGCAGCTGTCGACACTGTAATGTCATTATGTTTTGTAGTAGTAAAGTAGCAAGAAGAAAATATATTTTTTGCTAATTTAGTGGAAAATGCCTGGGGTGTCTAATCGAATGTTCGGTAATCAAACTCTATCGAACATTGGCAAACTCACAAGTTGCCAATCGAACATTATCAAACTCAATCTAACCATAATCGAACATTCAATTACCTACTTAATCTTTTAAATATGCGATTATGTTCAATTGCCGAACCCAATTGAACACCAATCGTTTGATTGAGTTCGATTGGTTTTCAGTTAGATTTTGTTTGATTAGAAACCCCGGGAACATGTCTGCTTCCAAAGCATAGATAGGCATAGATACATTGTATATTTCATAGTGAGTAAGTCTTAAACACTTTCTCGGATGGAAACAATTCAATGTAAATAAAAGTTATTTGTACCCTTTGTATCTCTGACTATATTAAAATATTTATGCTATGTGCAGGCACGATCATTGCCATTTTTAATTATTTGAATATCTTGATGTATGCTTAGCAATAAAATCTGCTCTAGGAGGCCTAGGTTTGCTAGCAATATTTTGGTAATGTGCAGGGCCGTGAGTGTTGCACTCCATTCCTGGGGGTTTTGATTCATGTGGTGCTAACCTTTGGTTACTAAGAGGAAATGGAAATACAGTACAGTAAAAGTTCTGGGTATTGTATAAAGTATAATTCATGTTTTTCTTTTCTTTTCAATTTTTTAGATTTAATATTAAGTTCATTTCAGTTTCTGGAACAGATGACAGATGAATTTTTAAGAATGGAAAAATGAGCACCAAATATTAAAAAGAGTACTTCAGGTTGGGGGTTGCCTATTTGGATTTAAATTAAAAATTTAAATAATTAAATCTTAGAGTTTTTTCCTAATAATAATATTAGAAAAAACTGAGATTTATTGGTTTCAAATCCTCTAATTCTCTTCCATTTTCCTTTCTTTAAATATCTTACATTTTGGCCTTGCCACTACACACCTGATGAGGGTATATTTAGATTGCATACAACCTCAAATAGTTATGTAACTTATTAAAGAGTTGAATTAATTTTTTTTGAAACAGCTTTAGCATTTTGTCACTAATTTGCCCCAGTTGCGTGACAACTCGGAAGCCCTTGTATACAGCTGGTAGCATTCATAATACTAGCCACTGCTGTTCTCTAACAAACGTCTCTCGGACGATAGTCTTGGCTTTTTGGGCGGGGGTCGATGCGAGAATAGCGAGGGTATAGCATCTGGCTTCAGGCTGGCTCTTGGTTTTGAACCAAGAAGTTCTGCTTGTAAGCACGCTAAAAACAGTCGGCCGTGAAATGCTCCGAACACAACCTGGAACACAACATGGAGTTTTTGGAAATGACGAGATCAGCAGAGAGCTGAATTGATATGATTATTACAGCTAAGGAGTTTACATTTATGCGGGTTTCCTAACGGAAGACTGGAAAGTATACTACGTAAATAAAAGGAAAAACCAAAGTCCATCGTAGATTTCAAAATTTTATTTGTACTCTGTTATCAGCCGTTTGCATCGTGACTTGCGATCTACGCTTGTCTAGTTCCAACTACAACTCACTCTATAAAACAGAGCGGGATCTGCGCAATATAATGAAAGGAACTGGAAAAACATTTATACTTGGCAAATTCTTCATAAGATTTCTGTCAAAGGCCCAAAAACAGTCGCTGTGCAAGTAACATTTGCAAAATGTGCGGCAATCACATAATTTGGCAAATATAAGGTTACGTGTTTTCGACATTCGATTCCTAAGGTAAACGAGTAAGATCTGCCAATATAAACTAAACTTACACAATCCCTGAAAGATTTGAATTATAGATGTGGACACTCCGGTAGTTTTGTACTTCCCCAAACTTGTTTCTTGCTCTTTCAAAGCGATACCTCGTCGAACGTGCATACAAGGCTCTTTGCCATGTTTACCTTCTTCCCCATATCATACGTCATAAACTTCAGAAAGAACCGCTGACAGGCGCTTTCCGAGCCGCCGTACAAGAGCCAAATAGGTAGTAAAAAGCTTCGTTTTTTTGGCGTGAAAATTGCCGTTTGAAAGGAAAAAAACTATCGAACATTGTTTTATATTGTATAATTATTAAAATCAAGTAACAAAAAAAGTGCTTGGATTTGGCTTCAGTTCTCCTTTAAAAACAAAATAATATTTGACTGCGGGCTCAACTGTAATAACTGTCATTTAGGTGGGACCAACAAAACATGCCAAACAGTTCTAAGAGCTGGCCAATCCATTACATTTCTCCCTCGTTCTGGGAGAAGTGACTGCGAGTAAGTCAAGAACCGTTCATGCAAATAGTCAAAAACTTTAGAAACAAAAAAGTAATTTTAAACTGACCTCCAGCTGCTTGGGACTCGCCAGCGGAGGAGCTAAGCCTGTCTAACAATTGATGCACCTCTCCCATCTGATCTTTTATGTCTTTGGCTTCCTCTTGAACTGCTGTCTCTAAACACTGGGCTCTCTCTACTATAATCTGTGTCGTTCCTTCTATCCCTATCTGGAGACCTTTAACATGTGTCTCCAAATGTTCCATTCGTTCTCGGACTGTAAGATGATCCTTTAAACAGTTCTCGATGGCCTTCTGCCATTCCTGTTTCTTTGCAGGGCTGATTTGTCCTGCAATTCTAACAAGAGCTTCGCCGATTTCTTGCCAAAATCGTGGGAACTCATCATCTGTTATCTCCATGTTTTGATTCACCTGACCATACACTGAGTTGTGGTAATATTTAATTCTCGCTAAATCTGCAGTTAAAGAGTGGTCTGTACTTGTGGGTAGAGCATCCCAACTCGTAGAGGGAGGGACAAGGCCACATATTGTCCTCAGCAACCTGAAGAGCAGAGTGATGTCAAAATCTGTTGACTTACCATACACCCTTGGGGAAGGATAAAGACAGTCCCACTGTGGCTTAGTAAGCCTTGCAGATTTGAGTTGCTTCTTTGTAGCTGGATTGTTCAATATTTTGGGAAGATCACTTGGTAGACAAATCAGATCAAAAGTCTCCCTCAGTAGCACGGTGCCTCCACTTATTAACAGTCGTGTCACAACTTGAAAATTTGCTTTTCCAGTGGTTGGACGAAGTACTTCATCTGGGTCGGGGGCAGCAGCCATTTTACAAGTCACACCGCTGTGGAAAGACTATCACATGACCTCGCTACAGAAATTGACTCATTTTCCCCTGGTGATCCACATTACGAAGTATATTCACACACTCAGTATAAATGTTGTGTTCCATCATCAAAGATTGTCTATAAAATAGAGAATGGAATAAATGTCATGTCAGCAATACACCAAGAGAGCCTCAATAAAAATTAAAATCACCGATTGACACATCAATTTTGTGGCTACTACCTTTTCATGAACAAGGCTGCACAGGCCATAATTATTGAAGCTGTAATCCCCCTCAACTCTCTCTATCAGTGAAGTGTCTATACTACAGTCGAACCCCTCAACCTCTACTAAGTAGCCACTTGCCATTTCCCTGAGGGTGGCCTTTTCCTCTTTTGGGAAAGCCCCCACGGTAGTATCGAAAACGAAGCACTCGAAAACGAAGACCGAAGCACGAAGCACCCTGAAGTCCAAAACGAAGCACCTGAACTCGAAAACGAAGCACCCTGAACTCGAAAACGAAGCACCCTGAACTCGAAAACGAAGCACCCTGAACTCGAAAACGAAGCACCCTGAACTCGAAAACGAAGCACCCGAACTCGAAAACGAAGCACCCTGAACTCGAAAACGAAGCACCCTTACCCGGTTACTCCAGTGGGATTTGAATAAAATGTGACGACACAAATAACGGCTGCGTAGGAGACTAACCTCGTCCCAGAGACCAGAGACTCTATGGGTAACTTCAGACTACGATTTCCTCGCACTTTTTTTTGCAAATCTTCGATTTTTTTAAAGCAAATCTTCGTTTTCCGCCCGCTTGATGATTGCATCATGGATACATTTTTGTCATTTTCAGTCTTGAAATGTCTTTGTGGCAAGTTATTGTTGATCTCGCCATGCAATTCCAAACATTTAGAGATACTCAGATAGGACGATCGAGCAGAGATGACAGATAATCTTTCTGACCACGCGAATTTTTAAATCTTCGCTACACTCTTGAGATCTTCGTTGTTTTTTGCGGTGATCGTCGCATCTTCGATTTCTTCGGAAATACCCATAGAGAGGCTCTTGTCATGTCGCACGCATCTTCTCGATACCGGATAAAAGCGTTGCGTGACTCACCCAAAGAATATATAGCTGCAAGGACTACGTTTCGCCATTTATACAAGTAAGCGGTCTGAAATTTTTGTTACTGTGGGTTGCAGGTCGTTCTTTTTAAGATACAGTGTAATTACATATTATTCAGTGTTCGTGTTTTGGTGACCGATTTTAAATACACCACTGGAGTAACCGGGTAAGGGTGCTTCGTTTTCGAGTTCAGGGTGCTTCGTTTTCGAGTTCGGGTGCTTCGTTTTCGAGTTTAGGGTGCTCCGTTTTTCGAGTTCAGGGTGCTTCGTTTTCGAGTTCGGGTGCTTCGTTTTCGACTTCAGGGTGCTTCGTTTTCGACTTCAGGGTGCTTCGTTTTCGACTTCAGGGTGCTTCGTGCTTCGGTCTTCGTTTTCGAGTGCTTCGTTTTCGATACTACCAAGCCCCACCCCAAATCGTTACACAATGGATCTCGTCAAGTGTGACCAAACATAGAAAACAGCTTTTTGTTCGCTGAAACACTTACGAAATATTCATGCATTGCAATGGAGATTGGAGATGACTGTTTATAAGAAAACTATATATGGAGAGGATTAGCAGGTATCATATATGATAGTAATAGTAGCATTAGCATATCAAATAGTGTGATCGACTCCTGTGGAATCGATTGAAATCGAAATATTTCGATCACACGAATAAATGCAAAAATCAAAACTTTTACACGAAAATGGGTACATACTGCATGGTAGAACAACATATAATAAAGTGATATAGTCACTTTGTACATATTACTTCACTTATAATATTAAGATACTGTACATTTATTGTGTCACTACCTTAATATAGCAATCTACACCATTTACAGTAGGTACAACTATCTACACTGTCTACAGTAGATACAGCTACCTGCACTGTCTACAGTAGATACAGCTAATGTCTACACTGTCTACAGTAGATACAATATATATATATATATATACATATATACACCCGTTTTCAAAAACTCTGCTCTTTTCAAAATATATATAAATATATATATACCTTTTGTCTACCCATTGTTATGTGATGAGGAAACAAAAGGTATATATATATTTATATATATTTTGAAAATAGCAGAGTTTTTGAAAACGGGTGTATATATATATATATATATATATATATATATATATATATACATGTATATATATATATATATATATATATATATATATCTATCTATCTACACTGTCTATTGCATCTACAGTGTACAGTAGATACAATTATTGAATTCACCTTTAATAATGATAGGGCCTGTTGCAGCACTTTTTTGAGTTGGGGGGGGGGGGTTAATGCTAACGTGTCAGCATGAGCCATCTAGGTGGGGTGAATTTAAGTCCTGGCTGGAAATGCATCTAAAATTAACAAGCGTGGTGCAAATTACCAACTTTCAGCGCTTAAAAAGCGACTATTTTTAATACAAGAATCAATATTTATTATTCGGTTAGAGTTGTCCATTTTTAAACTCGGAAAATGGCCTCAAGCCATTTCCGAGTTGTAGTTAGGGATGGCCCATTAGAAAAGTTATGGGGGGGTGGGCCAAATACAAAAAAAAAAAACGTGCAAGGGAAAATTTCAAAAAAAAAAAAATGCATGCACAGCAGCCAACGCAAAAAAAAATTTGTGCATCGACCCTCCCAACTATTTTCCAGGAAAAAATATATTTTCCAGAAATCTCAGCCATGTACACATGAAAGAGATTGGGGTAAAAAAAGTCAGCATATTGAATAAAACTGCCTCATCTGCAGTTAACACTCGCTACTTATAAAAGAAACTTGAAGATGGCTCATGTGCCTGCTGAGGAGGCTGTTAATTCAATATATTTTTAACCTGACAACCTTTTCAAATTCATATCTCAAAGATGGTGAAGGTGAAATTAAGGCCACCATATACTACTCATGGACCGTGCAGTGGGAAAAAATAATAATAATAATAATAAATAATTCCAGGAGTCATTTCACTACAGTAACATTTAAATTTTTTGTTTACTGGAAGTTATGATAAAATTTTCTTTTTGATCTGCAGTAGTTCGCAACGGACAAAAGTTGCAATGACCATTAGCAAAGTTGACGTGATTACAACTGGACAAATATCAAGAGTTAAAGGAGAACGGAAGGCTACAGAGTATAATTTTCGTAATAACTAGAATTGTAGAAATAACTACTAGAAACTGTAATTTCGAAGAAACGAGCGAAAAAAATACATATTTCACTGCAAATACGACCAAAATCTAACAGCATTCGCCAGAATTGAATGTCCGCCATTTTGTGTGCTTTCTCTTCCGGTTACTTCCAAATAAGGATACACGGTCACCATGTCGTGACGTCAATGCGCTCTTTGCTCGATCAATCGCTTGCACATTCTTGGATTTGCAGTCACTTCTGAGAATTATTTTATTAGATACCGTTCGCTTATACATCCATAAATACGGCTGAGTTTTGAACCGTATTCGTTCGAGCCCATGTGAGATCTCTCGGATTCCGACGGAGAGCATACTGAAGCAGCTGAAAGCCAGGACGAGATCGCACAAGGAGGAAACACCACATGGTGTACTTGTGAACATATCGAATCGAAAACTGGAAAATTCAGCAAGAAAGAGAGTGTGTGTACTGCCAGGAGATCGACGAAGCTATGACAAAATAGCAGGTAAATATTGTTAATTAAAAGGATAATAAACATAATGATTTAGAAACGATTCATTTGTCGTGTTTGATTTGATTTTGTATTGCTCTATGTTGTTATTGTTTAATATACGTGTCTGTAAACCCTGACATGTACACTTACACTCGGTTACGAATTTTGCAATGCTATGTTTTCATTATTTGGCTGAGATTTGGAGGAGGATCCCCCTCTTAGCTGTATAAACTCAGCATCCTAGTTTCAAAATGATCTGTTTGCAAACAGAAGTGTTGGAGACGGCAATTATTGTTAGAGCGCCGTGGGACTGTATAAAATAATATGTAGGTACCACGACGGAAACATTTATGATCGTTTTTATCCTTTAATGCTGGGATAATATAGATTATGTACTGTGTAATTATAGCCGTCCCTGTATTTTGCAACTGATTTCCACAGATTTTCTCGATGAGTTTAGTAAATTCATTAAAAATTTGTCGGCAAATTTTCTCTCTTTATCTGAGTAAGCCGTTTATTTAAAAGGGCTTTATCTTTTAATGGCAGGCGATGTTAACTTATTCCTTTCCTATATTAGAGTCCTTGGGAGTTCTATTCGAACAGCCCACAACAACGAATGAACCATGATTTTCTATCTCACCGGGAGTATTTATTTTGAGTTGACGCATTTGCAAGTGAGCGCAATGACGTCATGCTTAGCGCCCATGCCTTCAAAATGGCGGACAAAATGGCGGACGTACATCGTGTCATTGTTGCGAGCCTTTTACAGTCCATAACAAGTTTACCAATGGATTATAGGGACAAATATTACAAATTTTAGTTAAGATACATCATTTACTTTATTTAAAAGTGGTTACAAAACTTTGTTTTTCACCTTCCGTTCTCCTTTAAGATAACTTAGAGTTGACTGACTTTATGCTATTGAGCAGCTGTGTCTTGCGTTTTATAGAGAAACGCTTTTATGACAACATTTTATCGCCATAGATACATTAAACTGAGAATTATACACAGCTCTGGACATTGCGGGACACGGGAATCCTGCGTGATAACCAACAGAGAAGTGCACATGGTAAAATGAGCATAATTAACGAAGGCTTCTGGCTGTTGGAAAGAAAATATCTACAAAAATCTCTGATTGCTTTTCGAAAAATAGACTCTCTCTGAATTTAAAGGCCCGGATAATAAATGTTGATTCTTGTATTAAAAACAGTCGCTTTTTAAGCCCTGAAAGTTGGTAATTTGCACCACGCTTGTTAATTTTAGATGTATTTCCAGCCATTTCAGAGGACTTAAATTCACAATTTTCCCAGGGGGACATGCCCCCGGACCCCCCTAGATAGCTCACGTGTTCGCATTAGCCCCCCCCCCCCCCCCCCACTCAAAAAAAGTGCTGCTGGCCCTGCTGCAGCTCTCATGCTTTTAATATCTCTATATAGAGGACTATATATGGCAGAAAAAGAAGGTGGGAATGAAATTGCATAGTCACAATAAATGTAGTTTTCACATTTAGCATGTACCCTGTCCAATACCATTGTACACGTGGAGCAGTTCTTATCAATGGTGTCTGGCACTATTATGATGGTCTTTTGGGAAAGGCAAAGCAGAGGCCAGGGACTTCGCAAGTGTACAGCCACGATCCCATCCACTCCAACTGGCTTCCTTCTTTCACACTGTGTTTTTGTTGCAGCAACTCTTTTGTAATAGGTAGACACATGTATCCTTTGATTTCAATATTTTCAGAGGTACATGTATTCAAGGGAAGATGTAATAAACAGGGAATTATAACTTTTGTCTCGGAAAGATTTTCCTTCAGGGCTGTCACAGGGCTGGGAAAGGGAATTTTCACTGGTGTCTTGCTGTGAGCATGAACCCTAAGCAACCGTTTGCAGTGGAAGGTGCCTCAGCTGTACAATTGCGGTATCATTACTTTCATATTATTATTTTTCTACAGTACCAGTACACTTTACAATATGTAGATATGTTATATTTTCAATAGGTAAGGTAAAACAGTCTGCATTCGAGTCTAGTGGCACAATATCAGGCTGGTGCGGTTATCTCTGGTTTACATGACATGAAGCGACTAGGAGTCTTTCTACTGCCGCTCCGGAGTCCAGCACACTATAAACCATTTGGCCACTGCACCTTCTGTATATTTCCAATATTACAGCTGAAATGCTTTTCATGTTTACAATTCATGGTCCTTTCCAAATTCCAAATTAAATGGAATCGTAGATAAAAATATTTTTACCATCAAAAATTTGTGCAGAAGACTTTACCCCCCCCCCAAAAAAATCCTAATTTCTAATGGTCCGTCCCTTGTGGGAGGCTAATTTCACTCCTTCGCTTCCTGTTAAAAAAAATTAAATCTGCTGACTAGTGCATAACGCTAATGCACATATATTGCTCGTAATATTACAGTGGGACATTGGGACATACAGTAGAAACTCTCCACGTGAAACAAAAATTGGTTTGAGAAATCAGGAAGTTCGCAATATCCGGGTAAAATTAGTGAAACAAGTCCAAGAGAAACGACTTTTGGTTCGAGTTATCAGGGTTTTCGAGAAATCGAGGGTTCGAGAAATTTAAGTTCCACTGTACTAGCAGTATTAAGTCAAGGGCGAGAAGCCATCTTACATTTCATTATTTATTTCATCCTTCAATAAACATACACCGTTTTTGAGTTCGAAATACTCGACTGCCCAAAAAAAAATAGATGAACTGCACAAATTTTTGAATGATTATTAAAAAAAACCTTCACATGATTTTTGTAAATACAGGAGACAAAATACCTCCTCCTTCCTGATCTATGGCGATAAAATTTTGTCATAAAAAACGTTTCACTATAAAACACAAGATACAACTGCTCATTGGCATAAAGTCAGTCAACTCAAAGTTATCTTAACTCTTGATATTTGTTCAGTTGTAATCGCGTCTACTTTGCTAATGGTCATTGCAACTTTTGTCCGTTGCGAACTACTGCAGATCAAAAAGAATTTTATCACCAACTTCTGAAAATTTTATTACTGTTATTTTTTTAGAAAAGTGGGGGGGTGGGCTAAACCCAGCCCCTCCCCCTGCGCAGTCCCTGATAATTCACCCAAGGCACAATACAGGTTATGCATCAATCAATTCCAGCTGTTACCATCCCCCCCCCCCCCCCCCCCCGACCCCGGATTTGTATTTTTTTTTTTTCGTGAGACTACAAATTCCCCACCCCTGGGCTGCCAAAAATTACAAATTCCCCTTCCCCGGGCAATGGAAAAGCATGTTAAAGTAACGTAACATCAGTGTAACACTGAAAACGAAGTTGCTGCCTGGGTGAAAGTTCTAATATTATTGATAATCTTGCTTTGAATCGGAACGTATCATATTAAAAAGACATTGTTTCTTCGGGCAACGGAAAAGCAACAGAAGTTATTAACATTTTATTACCTTCAAACAAAGTCTTTCCAGCTAATCGCCCACAATAGTCGGTTTACCGGCGAATACTCATCTGGTGACCGCATGAATCTGGCATCGGTCAAGTTGTCCCCGCCCCCCAACACATTGTTGTACAAAATCCCCGCCCTCGTGACACAGAATCTGACAAATCCCGGGGTATGCCGGGGGGGGGGGGGGGGGGGGGGGGGGATGGTAACAGCTGGAATTGATCGATGCATTATAATTGCTCGGGAACAATATTCTTCAGTATTTTTGTACTGAATTTATTCGGTTTAATAGGTTTATTCCACGGATTCCACCATATTCTTCGGTTTCCATGTGATATTCCGAGACTTGCTTATGCTGGTGGAAGAATTTTCCACCCTACCCACTGTTAAAACGTGTGTTACAGGTTTCGTAAGTGAAACATTTTCATACGTCTGTTTCATGCTATCTTCCAGCTTTAATTTGTTGCTCCATATGACACTGGATTATCAAGAACAGTCGGTCAAGGTAAGAACACGTACGGTGGTTGTTTTTCATTTGATTACGGTCGGCTTTTCAGTCCAATCAAAATCGATAATCCGATCCCAAATCGTGTGATTATCGATATTTATCGATTATTTTGACTAATCGATTGATAATTATCGAATAATATCGAGTAATATCGCTTAATCGATTAGGTTTTCGATGATCGATAATTTTCCCGATCGATTTGTAATGTCCCGGAAGCACGCTCTGCCAAAGACTGGTAGTATCGAAAACGAAGCACTCGAAAACGAAGACCGAAGCACGAAGCACCCTGAAGTCGAAAACGAAGCACCCTAAACTCGAAAACGAAGCACCTGAACTCGAAAAGGAAGCACGCTAAACTCGGTCACAGTAACACAAATTTCAGACCGCTTACTTGTATAAATGGCGAAACGTAATCCTTGCAGCTCGTATTCTTTGGGTAGTCACGCAACGCTTTTATCCGGTATCGAGAAGATGCATGCGACAAGGCAGGTACAAAAGTCGGACCGGATCAGTCGGATCGGAACTGACCGGATCGGACCGGATCAACTCGGATCGCCAGTCCGGGTCGGATCAACTCGGATCGACTCGGACTAGATTAAAAATGAAAACAATCTAATCGGACTGGACTAAAATGAAATTCGTAACACCTTTAAATAAAGAGAGGTATCTTTCCATGTCTAACATATTACGGATTACATTTTAGTCCAGTCCGAGAAGATTGTTTTCATTTTTAGGCTAGTCCCAGTCGATCCGACCCGGACTGGCGATCCGAGTTGATCCGGTCCGATCCGGTCTGGTCCGATCCGACTGATCCGGTCCGACTTTTGTACCTGCCTCGTGCGACATGACAAGAGCCTCTCTATGGGTATTTCCGAAGAAATCAAAGATGCGACGATCACCGCAGAAAGAACGAAGGTCTCAAGAGTGTAACGAAGATTTAAAAATTCGCGTGGTCAAGGCTGAAAATGACAAAAATGTATCCATGATGCAATCATCAAGCCGACAGAAAAACGAAGATTTCCTTAAAAAAATCCAAGATTTGCCAAAAAATTGCGACGAAATCGCTCTCTGAAGTTACCCATAGAGTCTCTGGTCTCTGGGACGAGGTAGGCTTTACCGACTTCGAATTTAAATCCAACTGGAGTAATCGGGTAAGGGTGCTTCGTTTTCGACTTCAGGGTGCTTCGTTTTCGACTTCAGGGTGCTTCGTTTTCGACTTCAGGGTGCTTCGTTTTCGAGTTTAGGGTGCTTCGTTTTCGACTTCAGGGTGCTTCGTGCTTCGGTCTTCGTTTTCGAGTGCTTCGTTTTCGATACCACCGCCAAAGATTACCGAATAAATTACCCCTATACACCATGAGCTATAGGAGACGTAGGTTTTGACTAAATAAAAGCAAATTACTTACAAAGAAGTAGTCCTTTGTCTTTAAATTGCCATCTCAGCCGACTATACATTGGGTATTCGAGGCGTCAACACACAGCTTTGTAGCCATTTCTTTTGATGCTCGTTACGAATACTTTGGTAACCAAGCTTTCATTGAACTCGGAGGCCCGGATGCTAAGCTAATCACAAATGCAATTAGCTTAGCAGCCGGGCCTCCGAGTTCAATAAAAGCTTGGTAACGAATTTTAGGAGCGTGATTAAAAAGATTTAAAAAAACGCCTTTACGCGTGATTCCTTTGTTTACAGTCAAAATACTCAGCGCGTTCCGCCTAAATAATGACCAATGCTTTCATTGCAATAAGGCTTTGATTTTTGAATTGAAGATGCGAAACTTCAACTGAATAATGCTAGCGTCCATATCGAATGTTGATTTGATTAATGGAAGAATATCTTGTCCCAGCCGGTGGTACAGTAGCCTCCTCGCAGACGTTCTTTGGGCTCGTCACGCAATCTTTCCTCCCCCCACTAACGTCTGCTGAAACGAGCGGCGGTTTGCGTAGACCAATCACAGCGCGCTTCTAAATCCTGGAAGCGCACTTTGGACCTTGAGAAATTTCGCACGAGCGACAGTACAAACAAAATGACGGATACAAGCGTAGCCTTTCAACGAGTGTGCGAGATATTTAAAATAGTCAATTTAAATCCGCATCAGCGAGAAGCTATAGTGTATTTCGTGGATAAAAAGATGGATGTGTTTGTAAACCTACCGACTGGGTTCGGGAAATCTCTTATTTATCAAGCTTTGGATGCCGTTGGTTTTAACGTGACCGGAACGTACATTACGGGTCATATTGTTGTGGTCGTTTCTCCACTGGTGAATCTGATGAAAGACCAGGTGGAAAATCACAAGAAGCTCGGTATCCCTGCAAATCCTTAGAGCGACATATAAAACGTAAAACAGTCGGCAGACTGTCGCGCTGAGATATATATTTACCTAACATCGAGCTCCAGAGAAAGAAGGCTCGATCAAATTGATGCAAGAAATATAGCCTTCGCATCAGGCATATAACATCTCTCTCTAACAAATCTGGTAGCTTTGTAGAAGCTATAGTAGCCATCTCTGGACCAGGACTATTATATTAATACAGAACGGATTGTACAAATGCCACGAACCGTGGGAGTCGTGTTTGGCCTGTCAACTTTTTTATACCACGTCCGTTTCAGCGTAGTCGCTTAGTTCTAATTGCTCCTTTCTTGTAACCCTCCTTTATCTCCTCTTGAACTGATCGAAGATTTGGTTTATTTTTTTCAAATCGATGTAACCGCTTGTAACACTTGGTAAAGACGTCGAACCGGGGTCGCTTGACGAAAACACGCTTTAATCTATTTCCACCGCGCTTTCGATCAGGCCTGAAATGTCCACCAAACTATTGCCGAACACTCGTATTCTCGCAGTAGGGATTAAAGCAATACTCCAGAGAAAACAGCTGTTACAGACGATTTTTTTTTGGAGTTTCAGCCATACATGAAGCAAGGATTGATTCGCTTACAATACATGAATAAACTTTAGAGCCGCTCGCGGAAAAAATTAATTGCCCCAAAGGGAGCCTGTTCTAACGCAGCTTATGATTGGCTTTTTGTAAACAATTACTTAGCGCCGATTAGTTCTTAAGTAATTTTCACGTGATATCCAGCTGACCTTTACGAACAAAAGGAAAGGAATCTGCCGCTCGTTTCAGCAGACGTTAGTGGGGGAGGAAAGATTGCGTGACGAGCCCAAAGAACGTCTGCGAGGAGGCTAGTGGTACAGATCATAGTAAAATCTCGAATTTTCAAACTCATTCGATATTCCAGCTGGTTCTTCAAGATCAATCCGCGAACCTTTCGTACTCAAATTTGGCCAGAGTGTAGTTCGAGGACTAGTCTTTCGAGATGCGGGAGCTGTTAGAAAATCGAATGGGAGAAATTCTTTTTTAGAGTTGCATGCCTTGTTGGAGTATTAGTATTCTAATACGAAAACTGCTCTCGCGCGCATCAAATCACCGTAAAAACCGCTTCAAAGCAAAGTTAAACAACGTCCAAACATTTGGACTTTATTTTATTAAATGTAGACAATCCTAAAGACCAATTTAAGGAAGATTATGAATTACATCCCTTGAAATTAGAAAACGAATGGCCTGCCAGGATTACAATCCCGCCTCCTGCTTTGCAGACTGGCCCCTTGAAATCACTTTATAAGCAAAGAAAATATACAATATGACATCTACAACCAAACTATAATGTATTGGGTCTGAAACCAAATGACTTTGACCACACTCATTTTTCTTAAAAAATATGTTCTTGGTCCCAGCACTTATAGCTATCATTAAACCGCCGGTTATATTTATATTTCGTTAGAAATATCAGCGATAAAAGATAACCACGTTTCGACCTCTCTGAGGTCATTTTCAAATTCAAGTAAAGTATAAAATTACCATATATATTTTTCAAAAAATCATTGTTCAGTTGATAGAAAATTAAAAATTGCATTCACAACTGCGATGATCATATTCATTTCATTCCATTTCCGCAGTTCATATATATATATATGATTTCATTCATATATTCATCATCACATTATTCATTCCTATCATGGGTTGATAAACTCACAATTGACCTGCTCCCAACGTGTGGCTTCATAGCTCAGTTGGTAGAGCAACGCACTAGTAACGCGGAGTTCAGTCATGGGTTCAAATCCCGTTGAAGCCAGAATTATTTTCTGGCTTAAAAATTGCAATTGCTTAAAATTGCATTCACAACTGCGATGATCATATTCATTTCATTCAGAAAATTGTAGGCAAAAAGCTTACTATTTTTACCCTCGTTTTATTTATTCAGAGTCCCAAGGGCTAAGGGCTCCAGACCAGGCCTCTAAAGCGAATAAGTCAGATTTCCTACAGAAATCACGTCACCATCATACCATCGTATCTTAGCTTTAAGTACATTACAATACAGCTGGGAAAAGCTGGACACCGAGTTCCACTTATATATAATTAAAACAGTCAGGGCTCCAGGGACTCCTCCCCTTTTTGATATCTAGTTTAATTTTCCAGCAAAAAAATATATCTGAATTAAAAGGTATATAACTATAAAATCGTATCTACAAAATACTCTATGTATACACGTTCTTTATTGTGTTCCGTGCAAAACAGCTTATTTTACGTTCACTCTGGAACACAAAGGGTTTTCAGTGTAGTCCCTAGGCGTTCTCTTCCTCTGTTAAACGAGCGCGAAGTACACGTAAGGGCCTGGGAATGTGACGTTATTACATTTCGCGCCAAATCGAGTGAGCGGGAAGGGAATGCCTGGGTACTATTCGCTGTTTAATTGTATGTATAATTAATTTTAAAAAAATGCATTGCGTTACATAATTCTGAATAAGAATAAATTGACAAGCTTAATTGACAACCACAACGTCAGACAGGTTTGCTGACACAGTAACTTCATCTATTTGAGCCTGTGATTCTGACTTCCTTTTCTTTACAGCAAGTCAGCTATCAGAGGAAGTTCACAGTCTACTAACGCATCGTAGAGATCTCCTACACTGCTTATGTAACCTTGGTTACGACTATGAGCCAAGGCGGCGTCACATGGGTTCAAAACACGCTTTTCAAGGTAACGGATCTCTTTTGGAGTCAAGCCCAGTCTCTCTGCAAAGGGCTTCCACTCGTCACCACCTGGAATTTGAAAAACTGCTATTTTAGCACACAAAAAAAGCGATATGCATTTCAACACCAATCATAACAATCGGGCAGTCTGAGCTTCTATAATGAAACGTTGAACTAGCTTGTTAAGTTTACAGAGACAAGGTATATTAATTGCTTGAAGTCTTATCACTTTGCATTAGCTGCATTAGCCCTTACCACTCAAGTCAATTGTTACGTCTCGTCTCTGGTGAAAAGGAATAGTTCTAACATCAAGGGCTTCAGGCAACAGAGGACCTAGGTAGAAAAGTAGCAAAATAAGGTACGATTACAAAACAAAGTGGCTATAGAGACAGAGATTAAATCTGGGTAAAGCAGCATGGTGCCACCTCTGGTGTTAAGTTAGTCCATCACAGACTGCCCCATCCCCTCGCCCCAACTCACGTACTTGCCACTGAGGATACACGAAATATTCGCCAATACCCATTTACCTACGTGTGAAGAGATAGGCAGTTCCGAGACCACAAAAGCTTTTTTTATATATTCTAAAAAGCAATAAAAGGCAATAAAATATGATATCCCCAACAATTCGCAGGAGCCCATTTGTGGCATTTGGAAGGTTAAGTATCTCGCCAAAGAAGACAACATGGAAACGCTGGCTGAGTCTCGAACTATACATATTGCGTGAATATCTCAAAGAAAAACTAACAACGTACCTGTTGTACCAGCAGGTGTTATTTCCCTTAATTTTTTGACAACATCAAGCCTGTTTGTAGTTTTAGCTTTCATACAAAGGCAGCGAATCCGCTGTTTGGTCTCTTGATCTGGTTGTTCCAGTGATGCTTGCTCCGATGGCAGACTTTTTTGTAGTCGAGCCACAACATCACTTGGATCGCACGTCTGCAATTGAAGACACTCGAGAACCACACTGGGGAGGACAAGGGCTTGTTCGCCGTCGCCTAGATTATAAAAAAAAAACACAAAACGAAATATAATCATGATGTTTAAACAACGAGAGGAGAAGGATGAGATTATGGTAGCTTATGGTCAGTGACATTTTAAAAGTATCATCTATATGTTCTATGATAAACAGTTTAGCGATGAATTCGGATCGGCTCAGCTCTTCTTTCTGCCTGGCTCAGCCGCGAATAACGGCTGTGGAACGGCTTTAATTCAGACGCCGAACTTCACATGAGCCGAAACAAATGCATGAATTATTATAATGTATTTTTCAATTTAACAGCAATAAATTCGAATTCGATTCGGCTCATGTGAAGTACGGCGTCTGAACTGGGCCTAAAAAGGTAAAAATACACGCACTTCAGGTAGCAGGAGATTTTCGCATTATGTGGCCTTTGCAGTCGGGTTTACTAGGTTTTATAACACTTAGAACGTTCCAGTTTTTTGGGGCTAATTATCGATAGGTAGTTGTCTTTAGGCAACGTTCAGTGATTATTCACGGTCAGAGATCAATCCATGAAGTGTCTCCGTACGATTTCATGAATGAGTCGCAACGTATCAGAAACGACAAGGTGATTTTATTTAGTTTATTTCAAAGCTACTAAGAAAAAATCAGGGGTTTTGAATGACGCAATTGCCAATTTGCTTGTGATTACCGTAGTTTTGAAACTGAGTGGGAGGGATGGAGTTGGAAATTTTCGACTTCCAAACAGACATAATAAAAACCAAGCTCACCTTCCTTAAAAGGCAAAGCTCTTCCTTCACGTCCATCAGTGACTCGCTGTTTTGAAAGAAAATATAAATATTTGTATAACATATAACCGTTTGGTATTGTATTGTATTTTATCAGTAATTGGTCGAAAGCTCTTGTATTTTATCAAATACGTTTTCGTATGCAATTTTCATGGGGTTTGGAAAAGAGATCGCTGTAAAGGGCTATAAACATTGTACCTTTCATCTATGAAAGAGTATTTACTACGAAAGGTAAGAAAGTCTTATTCGTATTAAAACTCTAGTCATCAATGGCTGTGATTTTTTAGAGAATGTCAGTCAGTTTCCATTGTTGTATAAAATAGCCGAGATTCTCGTGCGAAACGTCTCGTGCCAATCATGTGAACGTGGCCCCTAGACGAACTTGACGGTGGGGATAATTTTAAAATTCTTATTTTTACCACATTTTTATTCAGAGAAAGTTTTTCACATTTTTATCAAGAAATATTATTTTTGTTGACAAACATGTAGCCTGCGAACGCAGACGTATTTCCGGCTGGAGTTTCCCCGCCGAAAATTACGTCTGCGAAACGCGGGTGAAACAAGAGCCGAAAAAATCGGATGCTTTCGCAAGCTAAAAAACATGTAGTTTCCGTATCAAAACAGTTTTTCAAGAATTTTTGTTTTTATCTTGAAGAGATTTCGAGAATTTAGAATTTCAAAGTTTATTTGATTTGCGACCGTTGCACACCAAATAGGACGCTTCTGTATTTATAATCCGATGTTGAGTGCCTCAAAAAGGCTTACCGTAATGCAGTGTATTTTACCTGTTCATCTACAAATTTGAACCAATGCCCAAAGAGCTTGACTGGGACCCTGTAATCTCCAGCAACAATAGACCTGGTGCATATGATGGGTCCTTGACTGTGGCGCAGCTGAGACTCTGACCAGAAGTGTAGACACTCCTCTTGCTTGCAACCACGTACATTATGGCTGCAACAATGGTTAACGGACCCCTGTTTACAACAAACTGGACAGCAGACTGACATCTCGTACGCCATGTTCTTTAACCAATGAAATTCCTTGCGCATGCATTCAAGCATCAATCCCAATTGTCGGCACACGGTACGAGCAATGGTTACCTGAAAGGTGTCATAGCTGGTTTCTGGAGATACATTCATCTCTGGCGGTACAATTGTGGTCACATCAATGGCACAGACTTCTTTGTGGACAACAACCTCGATGTAAGAGGAATGGCATAGAAGAATTATGGAACAGCCTTCAGCAGGGTGGGTGTAGAACCTTGCAAAATGTTGATGCAATTGAGGGTGTGATTGGCTGAGCCATTCCTTGGTGCACCACTGAAAGACCATCATCACCAGACGAGGGAATAGGCCAGGAGGCACTTGACCAGATTTAAACTTCAGAAAAAGCACTGGAATCCCTGCAGATGCGATCAGCCGAGTGACGTCCTCCTTTGGAGGGAACTTCAACATGGATGGTACAAGATATTCACCGGGTGACTCGCTTTCAGCTGATGAAGGCCAGGGACACAACAAGCAGAATTTCTCCATCATGGCAATAAGGCTGTTACAGGTTTCTCGGTTGTCAAACAAGGGGCCCCACACATGCTGTAAGAGCTTTTCCTCCAAGATTCCCGTTGTCTCAAGCTTCAGCCACAATTTGGCGAAATTTCTTTCTTTACTTTCGTAAGGCTTAATTGTAATTATGTTCTTGAAAACATCTATCAACCATTGTGGATCCAAGATCACCATTTTGTTTAAATCTTCAGTGTTATCAAAATGAATCAAAATTCTCTGGTCATGTAAGAAGTTCAATAACGCAGTAAACTGTTCGTCACTAGAAATTCCGCATACTTCAAGTGCAATCTTCCTGGCTTCATCAAGGGGAATCCACTTATAGCCATCTTTAAGCATCGCTCTAACAGCCCTTTCGTACTTCAGCCACTTGATTGGAATATCTTCTTTCATTTGTGGCAGCTCCTTAGCAACATTTAGTACTTCGTTTCTCAGACGGGCGACTCCTGGACATTCCTGTCCACTTCCTGACTTTGTGTTGTCCACAACAAAAACGTCAAATAAATGTTTACCATGGAATTTCGTCTGTAACGACCCAAATATCTCACGAGCTAGTTCTTCAGGTTGTGCACTTTTATAAGGTTTGTCAGCGTGAGTGCAAACAAGGAAAACTGGGGGCAACCTTTCTGGTAACATCTCAGATGCATATGTTTCTTGAGGTTCTTCCTCTTGTGACACCAAACTAGAAACGGAGGACATCCAAAAGTTTAGATAATCCATATTACTCCTTTCACAGAAAACATCTGCAATATTCTTGTAGAATCCACGCTTCACTTGGGGGCTGACTGTTTCATCTGGATTCCGACTTAGGTTATAAACCAAGAAGTAAATTGCTCTTGTTGTGAGGAAGAGCGAGTGGGTGGTGTAATAAACTGATTGTCCACCAAAATCCCACAAAATCGAATAGATGTCTTCTTCACCTTCGCCATTGTCAACTACTTGAAGCAACTTCTCAATCAATGCTGCTATCTCTTCTGGCACTTCAGGAACTTTTGGAACGTCTGATACAGTACGAGGAGTGTCGTGCAAGTCTTCAACAGACCATGAAAGTGATGGACTAGAAAATACAATTGATGGGCCTCCATCATCCACAGTCGCTTGACTTGACACGGGTTCTTTTTGTTCTTCCTTAAGGTTGCTCAAAATATACTGAGCTGTGCGGTGCTCATATGAAATCGACAATGAATCTGAATCTGTTGCTTGGGTTTTCTCTCTTACTTTCCAAACCTCAGTTGAAACTTTACAGTAGGAAGGATCCGTCTCGATCCCTGTAGTGCTAGTTTCCTTTGGATCAAATAGTTCTCCTTTCAATGATCTCTTTAAACTGGTTTTTCCTGACTGCCCTTGTCCAATCAACATGAGTGGCACTCTCTTTACACTTGTTTTTCCCTCCAAAAGGGCTTTATGATAGGCTTGGACTGCCAAGGGTCCTCGAACAAGAATCTCCAGAGGAGCTGTATTGGTGAATAAAACATTGAGCAAATAATTTTTTTCAAGCTATCCAACACTGCGAGGAACAAAATCATGTTTGTCAAATAAATCACACTTAAAACGTTTATAGAGGAAGATATCGCCGCAGTTATCAATGCAGAAACTAACGGGATTCGACTCGTGATCATGACCTTTTTGATGCCGATGCATAACTACGAAGGTCTCTTTCTCTTTACTTTAAATATTTCACCTGCAGTTTACATATGATTTATTTCATATAAACATTATCACAGACTTTAAACACTTAGGGCCGATTATTTAAACAAAGTCTAAGTTAGACCTGGTTTAAGGCTAAATCGAGGTTTAGACAAGGCTTCCATAGACCACGGCTAGGCTGAGTCTAAATTGCGTTATTAGAATGCGGATTAGCCGCATTTCACGGAGACCACGTCTAAACGTGGTCTAACAGGTCTAGCTATTGTTTCTTCTAAACCGCTCTTTAAAAATTAGTTGCTTTTGCACGCTATAATCGTTTTTCTGCGCTATACTGATCGCTCTAATTATAACGCTTGGCAAATAATTCAAAACTTCTATTTCGCCAAACGTGATGGGCTACCATTCATCCTGAAGTGCAATTATAACGTCAATCATGTAAGCCAAGAACTACCTGCTTTCTACAGGGAACTACTTGATTATTTTTATTAATAATTTTGAAGATACTTATTGAAAAGTTTTCATTTTATGGAACATTTTATGGACATGCTGAAGAAAACTTTTTTTCTTGAAAACTTAGTATGATAAAAAATATCCACTCTTAAAACGTGCTTCCTTCCTGAGCCTAAACCGTCGACGGAAATTAGACTGTTTTGCAGTCTAAGGAAAATTGTCATCGTCGTATTCTTCTAGAGGATTCCATCCCTCAACTGTCTGATTCTTCGGACTCGGCTTGTTAGCCTATTCCTGTAACTGTCTGGCTTCGAACTTCCATCCATGACACAAACCTTCACTAATAAAAACGTTAGACTACGTCTAAACCTACTCATGACCAGGTCTAAGTTGCTATTGTTTGCTAGCCTGTGTTTAGACACCGCTTAGGCGAGGTTTAAAATAAAGGACGTTTAAATAATCCAGTTCCCCGGTTTAAACCCGGTTTAGACCAAGACTGTCTTAAGGTATCAGCCACCCTTCAAAGTGCCATTTTTCTCAATTTGAGGTTTTTACATTCTCAAATAGATCTATTTGAGAGCTTTCTTTAAAAAAAAATCAGAAGAAAATATTATTTCTGTCGAAAGATATCAGAGGCAAAATATTTTTTCTTGCTAATTATCTTAATTGATCGCTGACAAGTTCTGACAAGTTCTGTCATATTATCCAATTATAAATGTAGCGTGATACCGAGTGCGTGCTGTGATCCTGCGAAGTCGGCACAACACGTGCGATTGTTTTCGCCTGTTTATAGCTTCGACTTTTAGCGTTACTGCTTCTGTGTAAATGCCTCCTGAAAAAAAGAAAAGGTTGTGTCTGTTTTCGTCATCGAAACCAAGAGCGAAGGAATCGAAGAACGGATTTGACATCATGTTTTCCTTAGCATCAACAACTGAAACTTCACTTTCTGCGGGGGCTGTTGTCGCCTTTCGTTTGCTTTTCGTTCGTGTTGATGATTTTGCCCTGGTTTTCGGCATCTTTACCAACCTGGCCAGCATTTCAAGAAATATACACAATATATTTTAATTGCTACATGAAAGTGGATCATTGTTTGTAAATAAAACGATTATTACACATTCGCTAACCTCAACAAATTTTGTCTTGTAGGGGTGGCGAATGGTCTATCAAAAATGACGAATCTCGGCAAATTTAAGCCGTGTCTCGGAATCTCGGCGCTTAAAAAAAGCGTCTCAAAATCTCGGGCTCGCCAGAAATAGGACGATCTTGGAGTCTCGAATTTTGAATCTCGCAAACGCAGCTTCTTGTATACTATATTTTCTCGGAGTTTAAATGGATCACTGCGTCTCGGGCTCGGATTTTTGGAGCGCTAAGTCTTGGGCTCGGACTTTTAAACCAGGGTCTCGGCGTCTCGGCAAGTCTCGGATTTACCATTCGCCACCCCTTCTTGTGTCCACGAGCGGTGTATTTGAACCAAAGTATTTACCGCCCCATGCCGCGAAAGTTTGTTCCTGTTACATGTTACCTGTCAAAGTCGTATTGTTAGAGAAAGTTGATCCCTCTATGGCATCGATCAGAATAGACGTTTAGGTGTCATAATCTCATTCCAGGTAAGATGCCGCAAAAAATGTATTTTCCTTTTTATCTCGGAAGGAAAATTTTGCGAGGGACGCGTACGTTTTGAACTCCAAGTCGGCAGCCATTCAACCAATTTGGCTGACATTGGGCCAGAATGATGACATACATCTCTTCTACAAAACCGTGTCTGCGAATTGTAATACTCCTTTTAATTTTAAAGCTAGAGCTTTTTTTTCACAGGGAGTGCTAACTAATTGTCACCCCCAACTTCATTTGCCAATAAAAGAAAAACAAACGAGTTGTCAAAAATCTGAGACACGGTTTTTTAGCCGAACGTGTTGAGAAGCGAATGCGGTGTTAATCGTTTTCTTCTGTTTATTTCCGGAGGGAGTGGAGCATGATTTATAAAGACATGTACTTTTACATAAAGCTTCCCATTTTCGAAACACAAAAAAGTTTATCGTTTTTTTTAGTAAAAAGCCATAATCTGGAATTATTAAGCTTTACAAAAATATATGGTTTATAGGGTTTTTTATAAAACAACTAACTCTACGGCGATCCGCGCGCGGACGGTCCTGAAGGGTGGCTGATACCTTAAGCGATGTCTAAACGTCGTTTAAATAATCGGCCCTTAGTCACTGGCAGGTTAAAAACAAGTAACTTTGACAGAGCCTTTTTATATGTCTACGATAGAAACTCGGTCGCAATTGGGATTGATGGCGAAGCAATATTATTATTTATTGGTCCACGATGAAAAGGAGCATTCTGATCGGTTCGGTCCCTGAGTGGTCCGAATTTTCATTTCGCCAAATTCCTTTTATGAAACATTGAACAAAAGAAAACTGTTTTCTATTAAGTAGCAACATTTTTCCTCATGTTTGGCAGACAATTTTGGTTAAACTTGTCGCAAAGTGGCCTGAAAATGCAAGAATATCCTTAGTTACGGCCTGCTATTCTAATTCCCCACACAGATTCAAACATGTGTTGTGTTCAACATTTTCATATAAATGTAACTTCTTGTCTTTTGAATCGTTATTGTTGTTTTAACTATACTGAATTTTCTAGAAAAACAAACCCAAAATCCTCGTAAAAAAATAACGTACGAGCAGAATATTTTTAACTATAATATATCAAGAAAGAAAATGGCTTTTTGTTTGAAACCAAAATGGCTAGTTAACCCTACCCGAGTGAACGGAGCTCAAGAGAAGTTTAAAAACGGATAAGCCACACTTTGTTCAAGCGGTATGTGGTCATTTCAATGAATTTTTCAGAAATGATATCACACCTGTTTAGGTACAAAAGTCACACGAAGTTAGGGCCTGTTTACAAGGAGGAAGGGTGACCCGGGTACCAGGGTCACCCTCCCAGCCGGGCTAAAACATAGCCCGCCTTTACATGGGCGGGCTATTAGGGCAGGCAATCATATAGGCGAGCTATCTTTTTTGGCGGGCTCTTGTTTTGGCGGGCTCATGTTTTGGCGGACTATTTTTATTGCAACGGCGCGATTTATTAAGCACTACCTAACAAATATGGCAGCAAGAAGAAGCTATAGCGGCGAATTTGCTGTTTTTATTGCTTGTTCCGCCATTTTCGCGGGTTTTCAAGTCAACAGAGATTTAGCCCGCCTAGGAGGGTGACCCGGGTTGACCGTTTACATGCAGAAAAGATAGCCCGCCTAGGAGGGTGACCCTGGCAAGCAGACAGGGTGACCCGGGTAGGCGGGTGACCCTGTCTATCATGTAACCACTTCAGTGTGCTTTGTAAAGGAATGTATGACAAGTGGCCCTCCCAGGGTAGCCCGGCTAGGAGGGTGACCTGGTACCCGGGTCACCCTCCCTCCATGTAAACAGGCCCTTAGAAATGTCTTGACTGATGAGAAAGATGTTTGTCAGTCAGTGGTACAAGCTACTCGGAAAATGTTTTTTGTTCAATAAATGATAAGTATGTTTTCTATAAAAGGTGAAATCTAACCGCCTTGTCATCGAACAACTACTCCCTTTTGGGCTAAATTTCCGTCCAGTAGCTGTACCGCTTTAGAATATCTGTGCTCTTTTCCCCCACACCTCTCAACACTGCGAGGAAAAATCAGTCATCGCACCTTTTCCATCGTCTTGTTTGTCACTGTCTTCTTGCTGATCCTCTGCATCATTCTCCTGTCTAGCAACAGACAACCTGGCGATCAATCAGGCAGAATGGAGCTGGTTATTAAATGCTCTTAAAATAATAGTAAGATATTGTGGTGGTGGCCTAATGGTTAGCGCGTTGGAAAACGGATCGAGCGGTCCGGGTTCGAGCGCTGCTTCTCTCCACCCAGGAGTAACCGGCGAATTGTCAGGGCAACTGACAACTCAGAGATTCAAAGGGTAGTAATTAACAGAGTGTAATATCCACCCACGTAGCTGTCAAAACCCCACACCCCCCCCCCCCCCCCACCCCCTCCCCCTACAAAAATATGGGTTTGGTTTGTGAGCAGCAATTGTACATACTTCTTTCCTATATATGCTACCAGGCAAAGAAATGCGTGGCAGCTGAAACGAACATTTACACGTGTTGTTGCTGTTAACTTTCGCTCTGTCCTGTTTCGGAGAAAATCCCATCCCAAATAAACAGCGCTGCTTAATTATTTATTATTGATTTTCATGCTTTAGGTGATTTGCAATATAATAGAACAGAAAACATTACCTGGTTGGTGACCAACGATGCCTTAATATTGGGGGAGAGTCGAGCATGGACGCAGGTGCCTGGAATATAATTTTACAATAAAGTTATTAACCGGGCGTGGGCCTGGGGCCCAGCCCGGTTAGTAAAATAGCTTCTGTTTTTTTTTTGTCGTGATTCACCTTATACCTCTACTCCGCCAAAGTGCTAGGAGGAGAGCTAGGGGTGAGTATGAATATATATGAATGTATTCGCCTTGTGAAAGATTTTCTCGGGGAAGAACGAAGCCCGGACTCGAGAGAGCGGCGGAAATCGAGCCTATGTGAAAGTTGGACTGGTCCAAATAAATATTAATTTAAGACCGCGTAAACACAACGGAGCGGCGTACAGATTTCGCAACGTCGGTGAGTTTGACTCGTCAAAATATTAAATCATTGTACTCACTACTAGGTGGACACACTAGGGGCGCCATTAGATCAAATTTTTTATCAAGGCTCATAATATTGTCCTGTTTGTTTTGTGTGAAATACATTTCTTTTCCGTAAAGGAAAACAGAAACTTGCCCAGACTCGCAGATTTATGTAAACAGAAACTTGCTGAGACGTTGAAAGATTTATATTTGGACGATTACGTCATAGGGTCACGTCGAAATCGTGACTTGAAGAGATTGTCTGTGAGGTGCGTACGTACATCACATACACTAGAAGCGCCATTAGATCAAATTTTTTATCAAGGCTACGTTACATTTCGCCAGGGTCATAATATTGTCCTGTTTGTTTTTGTGTGAAATACATTTATTTTCCGAAAAGGAAAACAGAAACTTGCCCAGACTCGCAGATTTATGTAAACAGAAACTTGCTGACGATTACGTCATAGGGTCACGTCGAATCGTGACTTGAAGAGATTGTCTGTGAGGTGCGTACGTACATCACATACACTGGAAGCGCCATTAGATCAATTTTTTTTATCAAGCTACGTTAGATTTCGCCAGGGTCATCCTTTGCCTAAATGATATTTTATGAATATTCTCCTGTTAAATAATTGTCATTTTGTGTGAAATACATATCTTTTCCGTATATTTTCTGAGAAAACAGAAACTTGCTGAGAAATGCAGATTTATAAATAAGGACGATTACGTCATGGGGTCACATGAGTCACGTCTAACTGTGACTTGAAGAGATTTCACAACGTCTGTGATAAAACCTGGGTCGCCGTTAGGTCAAATTTCATATCAAGCTATTACTTTTGATTTGAAACATGAATACTCTGCTGTTTATTTAGTGTGAAATACATTACTTTTTCGTGTTGGTGCAGCAATTCACTTCCTTGTATGCAGAAGATTTATAAATAACAACCATTACGTTACAATATCCACATTTTGACTCACGCAATTTGTCGAACTGTGACTAGAATAGCTGCGAATGATGATGGTGCAAACGCGGAACGTCTGCGATTGATGTTCAACACCGATTCGTACCTATGTTGTCGTGTTTTTCCTCTTATTCAACTTTGGCTTTATATTGAGGAATGATCTTCAAAGACTGCTCAAAGGCAAGAAAATGGACAGTAGGCACTATACGCAAACATCAGACTTCAGCGTGACTGCCGTGACTAATCTGATAGATTTCAAGCAAGAAAGCAGGTAAAACGGCTTGCTTGCTTGATAAAAAAAGCCCGGTTATATTTTCTTCGAAAATTCTTGTTTTGAATTATCACGGTTCAACATTAGTTGAGCAGCAAAATTTTCAACCGTCAAATTCAAGGTGTGGGCCGCGTTGCACTCGTGATTGCATCGGGGTGACAATACATTCTTTGAACCCTGCGGTATTGGAGCTCACGACCTCCGAATCAGATCACCGTCCCTCTTACCAAGTGACGTACGAGGCCATACGGGGATTTAGGTACAGTCGAACCCCGATTAAGCGGCCGAGGTTCGACTGTAGTTAATTGCGGCAATGAAGATAAACTAGTGAAACTCTCTAGTGAAAATCTCAGTGGGTATGCGATTAATGTCCAAGATCGACTGAGTATTCACAAAAACGTAACAATGAATATCAGAAGTCCTTAACCACATAGGAAAGTATTATTAAAACTAGTAGTACTCTTCGACTCTCTGAATGACAGTAGCATGCTGGCTGTTTGACACCTCAATTCCAAGCCGGCCACTACACATTCAGCTATTACTGGTTTATAGCGCAATGACTAAGTTTTTTTGACCAGCTGTTCAACAAACTTAGGGCCTCCACAGACTAGAGAGATAGTTGGATCTAGTTTCCCAATTACCCTCGCCAATTCCCTGATTGTTGGGGAAGGGTGGGAAAGCAGATTTTGACAAGCCGTTTGTAGTCCAAGTGCTTTCTCTGGGGTCAGCCTGATTGTCATAGTAATACATTCTCACTGTAACAAAGCCACTCACTGCCCAGGCAAGGCTAAGATATTGGAGGGAAGATTTAGCCTGGGCAGAGGTTAGCACGACAGAGATATGCGAGATAGTAAGATGTCACCGCAGGGGAGGTGGGTGGGTAAAAAACTGGATATAACTTACGACCGCGTAACTTGGCGAAAGACGCAGAAGACCTGAATTAATGCACTTAAATATACAAGCGAGGCCCCCGGGGACTTGAGGGTCGTTAGGCTATATTCACTGGGGTGTTGGGAGCATGTTAGCATTGCCCGCAGGCTAGTTTCGTGGCTTTCTAAGCAGTGAGAAATAGTGACAGAGCTCAGTATGAAACCCAAATATTCCAGCTGTTGTGAGGGGTTGAAGGCCGATTTTTTGGGGTGTGTGACCAAACTGAATGAATCAAACCGTTGGACAGAATCTACAACATTGAGTTACACATTCGCGATATGTCTTTCCTTGGCAAATATATGTCATCAATATATGCGCTTGAAAAGTGACCCCGCAAGAGAAGATCAGAAAGTGCGGGTATAAGGAGTTTGGTAAATTTTCTAAGCGCACATGAAAGAAGACCATTCGGGCAGGCACGAAAATTGGTAAAGGGTCTCATGCCACATGAAACGGAGATATTTCTTATCTACTCGTACGATTGGCACAGAGTAGTAGGCGTCCTTAAGGTCGATGGAAGCCATATAGCAGTCTTTTTCGACAAGCTTCGTGACTACGCAAAGGTATCCATCTTAAAATGGAACTTGCTCATTCGATGGCTGTCATCCTTTTTTCCCCTCAGAAAAAATGTCAGAGATAGCTTCTCCGTGACTATGCCCGGTGGGCTCAATAACACGTAATCTGAAGTGTTAGCCGCCTCCTCGCTCCAACCCCCCCCCCCTCCCCCCCCCGTGGGGCTATTTGCCTCTTGCCTCCGGAATAGGTTATTATAGTGCTATAAACACTGCACGTTCAGCTCTGTCCTCTGCATTAATCCTACCAGACAACACAACTTTCGGATCACACCCTCTTTTCCCGCGATTCTTAAAGGGCGCTTTCGAACTGAAGCCATATCCCTACCACGATACAGTGCCATTTGGGATGTTAGACAATAGTGTAGTGCTCCAGCAACTCAGGACATTGGGACCCCCACATAATTTAAATCTTAAAACTCTCACTAGGGAAACGGCTATGCTCCTTTGCTTATTGATTGGTCAACGTTGTCAGACACTTGGGTTAGTCATGTAACTCCTTCGTTCCTGACTGGTGACGAGATAGAATTCCAATAAAAAAAGCCAGCTTTTATGCCCTCGATATCAATCGAATAGTGGCTGAGGAGACAATAAAAGATAAAGAACTACTTCATTGTAAGTGATTTGCTTTTATTCTGTCGAAATTTATTTAATCAGTAAATTCCTGTTTACATTTTTCATGTGGCCATACCCGTGGGGAAAGTCTTGATTTTGTCGCAGTTTTTCTACTAACTGGGGGACAGAGAGTTTTCGTTGACCTTACCAGCTGACCACGAATTTGAAAAACAATGCCCATTGTTTTCTCGGCTCTGTGATTCATCGCGCAGAATGCCTATTGTTCTCGTGACATTTACTTACAGTGCATGAAATGCTCTAGGTCTGTAATATTGCGCTTTAGGTTGCTATGAATGCCCGCTGGCGGCGGCTGCCTCCACAGGGAATTTTCATCTTGGACTAGAACAATGAACCGATACGTCTATTGTCGTCCCCTTGTTTCGTATATTCACACATTTACGCAAGATATTTTCACTTAAAATCCGGGTTTTTTTTCTGAAGGCGATTGCAGAGATTAGAACATGGCTCTATTCTCTGCGATCGTGCGGTTGTGCCAGTCACAGACGATTGTAATGAATCGCCGGTGGATCGCAAGCGAATGCAATGCATGTCTCCATATGATCGCAGAATTTTTCGGCCTGCGATCAAATAGAAACCAAACTTAAGACTGGAAACAAAGAAGCAAAATGCAAGCCATGCAGCTTATCTCAGTGTTGCTTGATTCGTATGATGTGTTTTGTAATGAAAAGATATGCCGCCGCGCTACTTACGATTTTCTCAGTTTTTATCTCGGTGTTTTTGTCTCGATTTTGCCGCCGTTAGCAGAACGAGTCCCCGTGTGTGCGTGCGTAACTTGATAATGCCGACTCGACAAATCCATTACACGAGTTTCTATATAGCCTGCGTGGCAGGCGTAGAAAGAGGAAGGAGGGGAGTTTGGCGAGTGCGAAGCGCGAGGAGTCAGAGCATTTGTTTTTCTCCTCTCTTTCTCTGAAAACATTATTTTCTCATTTGTTCATCTGATTTATTCTCTGTTGGTCCTTTTTAAAATTATCTATCTGTGAGGAGATCGAACTTAATTCAATATTTTAAGCATCATTTTTTAAAAACTTAAATATCAATTTCAGTGACTGATAATATTCCAAATTTCTATTCTGAATTAAAGGTGGTCTTGAAATAATGAGTTCACCCGGTCTGCATTTCCTTTCAGAGAACAATGAGTAATTATGAGTAATCTGTGTAACAATAGGTCAACAAAAAAACTGGTAAGGGAAGAGAAAGTTGTAAAAGAGATTTTTACGCCTCTCTTCTCCCCCCTCAAACTTGTTTTTCGTTCTTTTCGCGTTTTCGCGTTCTCGCAGCTCTCGCCTTCTCGGAAAACTGCTAAAGGCTACAACAAGGAATATTTACTGGTTACTCTGTTTTTTATATTAACTATATAGATGTTACTGTATAACCGGAAGTGAGACTTCTTTTTGTAGCAAAAGGTAAGCAATTCATATGTATAGTAATTCAGTTGTGTATTATAAAATTGCTATTTAAATGAAAAAGTACCTTCAACAACCCGAATAGTGATAAAGAAGCATTTATTTACAATTTAGAAAATAAACGTATTATGCTGCTTACAAAATATTATAAGTTATTTTCTTGACTATTCTTTGGTTTAACAGGTTAGTATAGTTCGTATAGTTTTTTTTAAATTTGTTTTCAATGTAAAATAGAAACGACGAATTTGTATTATATTTTAAAATGACATTCAAAATGGCCGTCAGAAATTTTATGGAATTAGTGGGTGCTTACCATTTGTAAGAAAAAACCGGTTGGGGTGACCGTTGCATAATGGTAAGAAATTTTCCAAACTCAACGACCAACCGAAAGAGGTGGTGCTTACCATTTTACAATATTCTAATTCTGGTCTTTCAGTCAATATGGTTGACTTAGCTGGAAATCTAAAATATATTGACTTAAGAAGAAGATGCCATGGACATTGGTGCCGTAAGCTCTTTTATGCCAAGAAATCTAAACAGAATTCAAAGATATGAGATCACATACCCGAGTGAGTTTATCGCACGAGTGAGTTTCCGCACGATTGAGCTTCAAAGTCATTTTCGATCTTGTGCATAGCCTGCGAATACAGCCAACTTCCATCGCGCGCCGCGTGCAGCGTCCCGCGAGAAGGTCGTCTGCGATTTTACAGTCAGAAATTCCATACTGATGACGTAAATCTGTCCAGATCTGGTCAGGAGCGCTGATTGGTCCGCCTCACTAATTTGCATAATGTTTTGTAAAATGATAACACTTCATAAAAAGAAAACGGATGTCATTGCAGGACTGAAGGTCACTAAAGAAGACACGTTTTAATATAATTTCTCATTTCAAACACGATGGGGAAGGTAAAAAACTAAGACTGTTTATATAAATAACGTCAAAAAAATACAGAAAGGTGAAGCAAACTGCAACCGTCAACGATATCACAACATTCCCCAGATAAGTAAACAATCTCCTTCATCGAACGTAATAATGATAAATAATAAAAAAGGATATTAAATACCTGGGGTTTCGATTCCTTACCTGTTTAGTAACCTGTTTTTCCGGCCATCTTCGACCGTAGTCCAAATGCGCTGCAACAATCACAGCCATGTAAAATAGCTTCTGTTTTTTTTTTTTTGTCGTGATTCACCTTATACCTCTACTCCGCCAAAGTGCTAGGAGGAGAGCTAGGGGTGAGTATGAATATATATGAATGTATTCGCCTTGTGAAAGATTTTCTCGGGGAAGAACGAAGCCCGGACTCGAGAGAGCCGCGGAAATCGAGCCTATGTGAAAGTTGGACTGGTCCAAATAAATATTAATTTAAGACCGCGTAAACACAACGGAGCGGCGTACAGATTTCGCAACGTCGGTGAGTTTGACTCGTCAAAATATTAAATCATTGTACTCACTACTAGGTGGACAAACTAGGAGCGCCATTAGATCAAATTTTTTATCAAGGCTCATAATATTGTCCTGTTGTTTTGTGTGAAATACATTTCTTTTCCGTAAAGGAAAACAGAAACTTGCCCAGACTCGCAGATTTATGTAAACAGAAACTTGCTGAGACGTGCAGATTTATATTTGGACGATTACGTCATAGGGTCACGTCGAATCGTGACTTGAAGAGATTGTCTGTGAGGTGCGTACGTACATCACATACACTAGAAGCGCCATTAGATCAAATTTTTTATCAAGGGCTACGTTACATTTCGCCAGGGTCATAATATTGTCCTGTTTGTTTTGTGTGAAATACATTTATTTTCCGAAAAGGAAAACAGAAACTTGCCCAGACTCGCAGATTTATGTAAACAGAAACTTGCTGACGATTACGTCATAGGGGTCACGTCGAATCGTGACTTGAAGAGATTGTCTGTGAGGTGCGTACGTACATCACATACACTGGAAGCGCCATTAGATCAATTTTTTTTATCAAGCTACGTTAGATTTCGCCAGGGTCATCCTTTGCCTAAATGATATTTTATGAATATTCTCCTGTTAAATAATTGTCATTTTGTGTGAAATACATATCTTTTCCGTATATTTTCTGAGAAAAACAGAAACTTGCTGAGAAATGCAGATTTATAAATAAGGACGATTACGTCATGGGGTCACATGAGTCACGTCTAACTGTGACTTGAAGAGATTTCACAACGTCTGTGATAAACCTGGGTCGCCGTTAGGTCAAATTTCATATCAAGCTATTACTTTTGATTTGAACATGAATACTCTGCTGTTTATTTAGTGTGAAATACATTACTTTTTCGTGTTGGTGCAGCAATTCACTTCCTTGTATGCAGAAGATTTATAAATAACAACCATTACGTTACAATATCACATTTTGACTCACCGCAATTTGTCGAACTGTGACTAGAATAGCTGCGAATGATGATGGTGCAACGCGGAACGTCTGCGATTGATGGTTCAACACCGATTCGTACCTATCGTTGTCGTGTTTTTTCCTCTTATTCAACTTTGGCTTTATATTGAGGAATGATCTTCAAAGACTGCTCAGAGGCAAGAAAATTGACAGTAGGCACTATACGCAAACATCAGACTTCAGCGTGACTGCCGTGACTAATCTGATAGATTTCAAGCAAGAAAGCAGGTAAAACGTCTTGCTTGCTTGATAAAAAAAGCCCGGTTATATTTTCTTCGAAAATTCTTGTTTTGAATTATCACGGTTCAACATTAGTTGAGCAGCAAAATTTTCAACCGTCAAATTCAAGGTGTGGGCCGC
Organism: Desmophyllum pertusum; assembly: GCA_029204205.1. Classification (NCBI taxonomy): domain Eukaryota; kingdom Metazoa; phylum Cnidaria; class Anthozoa; order Scleractinia; family Caryophylliidae; genus Desmophyllum; species Desmophyllum pertusum. The sequence goes on along the minus strand of MU826826.1, from coordinate 6,625,789 downwards.
GTAGCACTCGTGATTGCATCGGGGTGACAATACATTCTTTGAACCCTGCGGTATTGGAGCTCCCGACCTCCGTATCAGATCACCGTCCCTGTTACCAAGTGACGTACGAGGCCATACGGGGATTTAGGTACAGTCGAACCCCGATTAAGCGGCCGGGGTTCGACTGTAGTTAATTGCGGCAATGAAGATAAACTAGTGAAACTCTCTAGTGAAAATCTCAGTGGGTATGCGATTAATGTCCAAGATCGACTGAGTATTCACAAAAACGTAACAATGAATATCAGAAGTCCTTAACCACATAGGAAGTATTATTAAACTAGTAGTAGTCTTCGACTCTCTGAATGACAGTAGCATGTTGGCTGTTTGACACCTCAATTCCAAGCCGGCCACTACACATTCAGCTATTACTGGTTTATAGCGCAATGACTAAGTTTTTTTTGACCAGCTGTTCAACAAACTTAGGGCCTCCACAGACTAGAGAGATAGTTGGATCTAGTTTCCCAATTACCCTCGCCAATTCCCTGATTGTTGGGGAAGGGTGGGAAAGCAGATTTTGACAAGCCGTTTGTAGTCCAAGAGCTTTCTCTGGGGTCAGCCTGATTGTCATAGTAATACATTCTCACTGTAACAAAGCCACTTACTTCCCAGGCAAGGCTAAGATATGGGAGGGAAGATTTAGCCTGGGCAGAGGTTAGCACGACAGAGATATGCGAGATAGTAAGACGTCACCGCAGGGGAGGTGGGTGGGTAAAAAACTGGATATAACTTACGACCGCGTAACTTGGCGAAAGACGCAGAAGACCTGAATTAATGCACTTAAATATACAAGCGAGGCCCCCGGGGACTTGAGGGTCGTTAGGCTATATTCACTGGGGTGTTGGGAGCATGTTAGCATTGCCCGCGGGCTAGTTTCGTGGCTTTCTAAGCAGTGAGAATAGTGACAGAGCTCAGTATGAAACCCAAATATTCCAGCTGTTGTGAGGGGTTGAAGGCCGATTTTTTGGGGTGTGTGACCAAACTGAATGAATCAAACCGTTGGACAGAATCTACAACATTGAGTATACACATTCGCGATATGTCTTTCCTTGCAAATATATGTCATCAATATATGCGCTTGAAAAGTGACCCCGCAAGTGAAGATCAGAAAGTGCGGGTTTAAGGAGTTTGGTAAATTTTCTAAGCGCACATGAAAGAAGACCATTCGGCAGGCACGAAAATTGGTAAAGGGTCTCATGCCACATGAAACGGAGATATTTCTTATCTACTCGTACGATTGGCACAGAGTAGTAGGCGTCCTTAAGGTCGATGGAAGCCATATAGCAGTCTTTTTCGACAAGCTTCGTGACTACGCAAAGGGTATCCATCTTAAAATGGAACTTGCTCATTCGATGGCTGTCATCCTTTTTTCCCCTCAGAAAAAATGTCAGAGATAGCTTCTCCGTGACTATGCCCGGTGGGCTCAATAACACGTAATCTGAAGTGTTAGCCGCCTCCTCGCTCCAACCCCCCCCCTCCCCCCCCCCGTGGGGCTATTTGCCTCTTGCCTCCGGAATAGGTTATTATAGTGCTATAAAACACTGCACGTTCAGCTCTGTCCTCTGCATTAATCCTACCAGACAACACAACTTTCGGATCACACCCTCTTTTCCCGCGATTCTTAAAGGGCGCTTTCGAACTGAAGCCATATCCCTACCACGATACAGTGCCATTTGGGATGTTAGACAATAGTGTAGTGCTCCAGCAACTCAGGACATTGGGACCCCCACATAATTTAAATCTTAAAACTCTCACTAGGGAAACGGCTATGCTCCTTTGCTTATTGATTGGTCAACGTTGTCAGACACTTGGGTTAGTCATGTAACTCCTTCGTTCCTGACTGGTGACGAGATAGAATTCCAATAAAAAAAGCCAGCTTTTATGCCCTCGATATCAATCGAATAGTGGCTGAAGAGACAATAAAAGATAAAGAACTACTTCATTGTAAGTGATTTGCTTTTATTCTGTCGAAATTTATTTAATCAGTAAATTCCTGTTTACATTTTTCATGTGGCCATACCCGTGGGGAAAGTCTTGATTTTGTCGCAGTTTTTCTACTAACTGGGGGACAGAGAGTTTTCGTTGACCTTACCAGCTGACCACGAATTTGAAAAACAATGCCCATTGTTTTCTCGGCTCTGTGATTCATCGCGCAGAATGCCTATTGTTCTCGTGACATTTACTTACAGTGCATGAAATGCTCTAGGTCTGTAATATTGCGCTTTAGGTTGCTATGAATGCCCGCTGGCGGCGGCTGCCTCCACAGGGAATTTTCATCTTGGACTAGAAACAATGAACCGATACGTCTATTGTCGTCCCCTTGTTTCGTATATTCACACATTTACGCAAGATATTTTCACTTAAAATCCGGGTTTTTTTCTGAAGGCGATTGCAGAGATTAGAACATGGCTCTATTCTCTGCGATCGTGCGGTTGTGCCAGTCACAGACGATTGTAATGAATCGCCGGTGGATCGCAAGCGAATGCAATGCATGTCTCCATATGATCGCAGAATTTTTCGGCCTGCGATCAAATAGAAACCAAACTTAAGACTGGAAACAAAGAAGCAAAATGCAAGCCATGCAGCTTATCTCAGTGTTGCTTGATTCGTATGATGTGTTTTGTAATGAAAAGATATGCCGCCGCGCTACTTACGATTTTCTCAGTTTTTATCTCGGTGTTTTTGTCTCGATTTTGCCGCCGTTAGCAGAACGAGTCCCCGTGTGTGCGTGCGTAACTTGATAATGCCGACTCGACAAATCCATTACACGAGTTTCTATATAGCCTGCGTGGCAGGCGTAGAAAGAGGAAGGAGGGGAGTTTGGCGAGTGCGAAGCGCGAGGAGTCAGAGCATTTGTTTTCTCCTGTCTTTCTCTGAAAACATTATTTTCTCATTTGTTCATCTGATTTATTCTCTGTTGGTCCTTTTTAAAATATCTATCTGTGAGGAGATCGAACTTAATTCAATATTTTAAGCATCATTTTTTAAAAACTTAAATATCAATTTCAGTGACTGATAATATTCCAAATTTCTATTCTGAATTAAAGGTGGTCTTGAAATAATGAGTTCACCCGGTCTGCATTTCCTTTCAGAGAACAATGAGTAATTATGAGTAATCTGTGTAACAATAGGTCAACAAAAAAACTGGTAAGGGAAGAGAAAGTTGTAAAAGAGATTTTACGCCTCTCTTCTCCCCCCTCAAACTTGTTTTTCGTTCTTTTCGCGTTTTCGCGTTCTCGCAGCTCTCGCCTTCTCGGAAAACTGCTAAAGGCTACAACAAGGAATATTTACTGGTTACTCTGTTTTTTATATTAACTATAGATGTTACTGTATAACCGGAAGTGAGACTTCTTTTTGTAGCAAAAGGTAAGCAATTCATATGTATAGTAATTCAGTTGTGTATTATAAAATTGCTATTTAAATGAAAAAGTACCTTCAACAACCCGAATAGTGATAAAGAAGCATTCTATTTACAATTAGAAAATAAAACGTATTATGCTGCTTACAAAATATTATAAGTTATTTTCTTGACTATTCTTTGGTTTAACAGGTTAGTATAGTTCGTATAGTTTTTTTAAATTTGTTTCAATGTAAAATAGAACGACGAATTGTATTATATTTTAAAATGACATTCAAAATGGCCGTCAGAAATTTTATGGAATTAGTGGGTGCTTACCATTTGTAAGAAAAAACCGGTTGGGGTGACCGTTGCATAATGGTAAGAAATTTTCCAAACTCAACGACCAACCGAAAGAGGTGGTGCTTACCATTTACAATATTCTAATTCTGGTCTTTCAGTCAATATGGTTGACTTAGCTGGAAATCTAAAATATATTGACTAAGAAGATGCCATGGACATTGGTGCCGTAAGCTCTTTTTATGCCAAGAAATCTAAACAGAATTCCAAGATATGAGATCACATACCCGAGTGAGTTTATCGCACGAGTGAGTTTCCGCACGATTGAGCTTCAAAGTCATTTTCGATCTTGTGCATAGCCTGCGAATACAGCCGACTTCCATCGCGCGCCGCGTGCAGCGTCCCGCGAGAAGGTCGTCTGCGATTTACAGTCAGAAATTCCATACTGATGACGTAAATCTGTCCAGATCTGGTCAGGAGCGCTGATTGGTCCGTCACTAATTTGCATAATGTTTGTAAAATGATAACACTTCATAAAAAGAAAACGGATGTCATTGCAGACTGAAGGTCACTAAAGAAGACACGTTTTAATATAATTTCTCATTTCAAACACGATGGGGAAGGTAAAACTAAGACTGTTTATATAAATAACGTCAAACGTGAAGCAAACTGCAACCGTCAACGATATCACAACATTCCCCAGATAAGTAAACAATCTCCTTCATCGAACGTAATAATGATAAATAATAAAAAAGGATATTAAATACCTGGGGTTTCGAT